>JAECUM010005785.1:0-39357 GCA_016617855.1 Megalonaias nervosa
CCGACGTGTATACCACTCAACCTTTCGTAATCGTAGGTTTTAATAAAAACAATTATCTTAATGGATATTTTTTGTTTAAATCAATATTATTCAGATGCATTTTCTTTGTTTCTTTTGTCCATTATATTTTGGTAAAAGTAAGGTATTGTACTTTAAAAAAATAATCATAATAGGCATGTAGACATTTCTTGTTGTAATTCGCAAAAGTAATATTTTATATAAGTAGAATGTACAGTTCCATCAGGAGTCCAAAACGTTAATGTAACTCGTAGTTTATAATAAATTGATTTTAATCATTATGTTTCGCTGTATGTAACAAGTACGCGTGTTTGGATGTCTAGGAAAGAATTTGTCGGACTGCTTAACTCGTTAATAAATAAGATTATATTCATTAAACGATATATTAACTCTCGGTAACTACTGCACAATCGTAAACCGCTCAGGTGGCCTAGAGGTTAGAGTGTCCGCCTCGGGTGCGGGAGGTCGCGGGTTCGAAGCCCGGTCGAGTCATACCAAAGATTTATAAAAAAAAAAAAAAAATGCACTAACAGATGCCTGGCCTGGCGCTCAGCATTAAGAGGTTAGTGTTAGGACTAGTCAGGATAATGTGACTGTATGGGACATCATGCTATAAGTCTGCGGCATGATGCCCCAGTACCAGACATCACTATAAACTGCCAACTGAAGACATCGTAGCAATATAACTGAAAAAATTGTTAAAGCTACGTTAAAAATCCAAATCACACACACACACATACACGCACACACAGACACACTGCACACTCGCATGCAAAGTTTTCTTATATACATCCAGAGTTATACACTGTAATATTAACCCGTAGAAGAATAAAGCAGTTACCAAAAGCTGGTGATTATACTTATATGCAGTAAACGAGATTATGTAAAGAGTAAAGAAACGACACGTTTAATAATTAACTGGAGAGATTGGTGTACATATTTCAGACATATAGCACAAAAGTTAAGTTTTGCTTTGCATTAAGCATGATTAAAACAACTCAAAGAAAGTCAATGCTGAAAGATACTTTTACATCTGTCAAAACTTAAAGAAGAAATGTCTGGAAGTAGTAATGTGTGGCACTTGGGGATCCAATGGAAATTAATATTGCAAACGTCTTGTGATAAGAATGAGCATGGGCATGTAAAAAATGATTTAATATGTGTACGTCAGAACATGAGTCAATTCATAATTAGCCAGGGAATATGTAGTCAAAGAGCCGCGAGGGGTGAGGGAACATAATACGTTGCGGGGCCAGTGGAGAGCTCCGCGGGGGTCCTTTGCCACCAAGGAGCTCCCTCTGGTACGCGATGTACTCTGTAAGACCGTCCAGTTTGCACCTTTTCGACAAAAATTATAAGATTTCCTGTCTATACTAGAGGTTGCGCCAAAATACGAGCGATCGGTTGGCAAACCTGCGAGCGGCCGCTCAACCAGATTGTTTTCAACGCGAGCTTAGGCGCTAACGGCGTGCAGTCTGCCCCATAGCTAATCAGCTAGATCCAATGCTCGCGTGTTATGCGCAATTTCTTTTCTAGATGACTTAAGTAACGGCAAAGCCACCGATAATAAACACTTTTTTGATATGTTTGCTGGTGAGTCGAGGGGGTATAAAGTCGAAGAGTTAGGTTCAGAGCCATTCCCCCAACCCGAAGATTTTGATTCTTTTTTCGGAATAAATCGGCACACATTCTACGTTGATCATATTATTTTTGAACGAGTTAGCCCGCTGAACTCCAAAATTATCGATCGATCAATCGAGAGATGACAAGCCTGTTTACTGTAGTTTCTCTGACTACGCGCGTAGGGTTCATACACCGTATAATATAAGCTGCCCGCTGAACATAAAACGTAGGTATATAGAGAGTTCCCGGATGACGTCATCAGCCGCCATATTTGTGATCAGCGGACAGATTTACCTTTGGTTTTATTCATTGAATCTCAAAATTATATACATAAACAGAACGCAAATCTAGCTTTCTGTTAGTATCTATATATGTGATTTATAAGTTGACTTTGCTTCAGTGTGCCTTGTTTAAAATAGTAAATTTTGGTGATCGCACATAGGAGTAACTGCCAGGTTGCCCATCGTCCAGGTAAAATAAGCAGAATATCGTCTGCTAGTGACCTTATCATTAAGCAGGAAGTAAAGCATTGTGTATGTTAAAATGCAAATCCAACACGCAGTCAATCAAACTGGTGTTGACGAAAACACAAGACAATTCAAATTGACCAAATCCGTTCACGCCACCTGCGCATTATAATCAATTATTAACAAGAGTTAAACCGTAGTTAAAACAGCTCTGTTTATGTATACGGCCCATAAGTGGTTAGTACATGTTGTGAAGTTAAGTGCACAATGAGAAAGGTTTCTTATATGTTCTGAAATCCACTGTAAAGAATTTGGACCCTCTCCCGGTGTGGAGATATATATGGGTTGTAATTAGTTGATAATCTTCGCACTGGGATGGAGGATGGCACAAACATATGGGATTTGTTAAACATTAACATTTTAATCTTGTTCAGGTAAATTGTGGGGCCAGTAGAGACAGCTTTTATTAAAAATTGAACAGGTTCTCCGTAAGTGATTTATTAGCCATGATAGAGATGGAAACTGGATCTAAGAATTACAAACTGCTGTGTTGTCCAACGCAGAATAAAGTCTTATTTTATTTAGTTGGAGGCAGCTATTAGGTCCTTTAAATTTGCATACTTGAATGTTGACTGATTGTCGGTCGTGAGTTGAAACTGGTACACACAACACACATGTACACGCATACAAGCAGTTATGTGCTTTTCATCCTCTGTGGATAACTGCTGTCAAGTTTTAAACTTCTGGAATACCTAGCGTATTGCTTCGCCCTAGGATTTTAAGTGGGGGTTCAACTCACGCGAAGGTATGTAAAGTTTTAATTACACTGGAATTTCTCCTTTTGTTTCGCTCTAGAAACTCCATAGCGGTTCATTTAAACTCATATGCATGAATGTAATCAATGTAGACGAGAACCAATCAGTTGGCCGTAGGAAAACGAAATGAACTTCTGTCCGATGGCAGTCTTAGCGCATAAACCAGAGGTGAATTGCCCAGTGATTGACTATAATGAGCTAGCAGATGACCGTTTGAAAATTATAAGTATAATCTTTGCCGACGCTTATTTAGAGATGTTCTAGTGCGCCAATTATGTAAGTTGAATAAGGGCATTTTCTTATTGTTGCCGTCGTACCTTAGGCAACTTTCGCGTCAGTAGCCATGGTTATTTGATGGTTCGTTGTGTACGCGGTTCGTAGAAAAGGAAAATGTTTACAGCAATATTGATAGTTTACGATATACTATTGAGCACGTGATGGCCATATTGAATAAGGGCAACAGCTCGTAAGGCAGCTACACAGTTCATTCAAAGGTGCTGTATAGAACAACCATAAGATATACCGCATTTCTATTATTGAAAGACAGCATTGTGTGGTGGAGGCGCGCTGGGATTGGTCGTGGAACAAAACGCTTCTGCTGTTTTTCAGCTGCAGCTAACGCACCCACGACTTCGGCGGACACAGCTTATTAGACATCAGCCGTACTCATTTCCTTCAAGAGCTCCGAGTGGACCATGGCCCTGCCGCGGGCAATCAGCTCCTTTTTCGACACTTCATTGATGGCAACGTGTGCCTTGTGCAGTCCGTATCTACTTTCCCATGACCATATATTTTCCATACCCGTCTAGGATGAATTAAGCTCACCTCTGAGATGGCATTGTCCGGAAGGGCCTGTGAAATATAATCTGCGGTAGTCTTCAGTTTGGTTTCAGCTTTGACGCGGACCTCATCACTTATTTTTACCTTCAGGAAAGTCGCCAGATAGCACATGTTCCAGACAAGACACCAGCCTGCAAACAAGGGCTGCGACCTCAAGGGCAACAGCGGTTGGGCGGCAGTGATGACTGATAAGATCCCGATGTCCGCCACACCGGTGCCCAGAGAGATGGGTGTCAGTGTTGTGGCAACGCCATGCACATTTGCTGCGCGCCGGTACATTTTATAAAGACCGTGCCGCTTTCAGCCTCTACGCGTCGGGCTTTTCCAACGTTGGAGATTTGTTCTTGTGAAAGTCCTGTAGGTCTTAGAGCTTGGGATATAGTGACATTATGATTCCTCTCTGCAGAGCGTGATCTGAAGTTTAACTGGTCTGTAGAGGTGGTGAAAGAGGGATTGACAAAGCAGCACGCCCCTCTATCACCGTACCGTACTGGGAAGACGGCGATGTAATGAAAGAAAATCTTAGTTTCTTAGTATCTTTGGAAGGTCTATAACACGCCCGCTATGAGTCCCAACCAGCATGCCTTCTATTAGCAGGACTTCTAACTTTATCTTTTTTGACGGTTCACGGTAATCCGACAAAACACATTATATTATCTTCTAGTGAGCCGCATGATACATGACATTCATATCCCGAAGGAAAGGTTAGTATTCACAAAATATTTGTCAAACGCGTTTCACCAGATACCACAGTGCAACTGTAGTAGCAATCACGTCCGCGATCACACGAGGGCGGTACCTTTAGGTTTCCTGGTTCCAGCTCAATTTGAACTGATGCATTTCAAGCCTATGTTTCCGCATATACTACTCTACCAGCGGTTTGTATTTCTTATCTATCTTGTGCGTTTATATTGCACCATAGTCGCGACTAATACCCTAAGTACCATAGACCAAAACAACATTCCTGTTGTCATACTCCCTTACCTTGGTAGCAACGATGTCATTGTACCATGTACCGCAAGGCTGGCATTCAAAATTGCTTTGAGTGGCGGTACAGCTAGTTGACGCAAACCGTACAATAGTTATAAACTTAGGCCGCATCACTGTCAAGAAGTTCAGTGTCAAGCTCGAGAGCAACGACCTGACCTGTAGTTACGACGCCGACATTTGTGACGTTTACATTTGTTTATTGGCTACTGAAAAAGAGAGGACCAAGCCGGCCTTCCACGGCACCCAAAACGAAAACACTGCTGCTATACATATCGGCGCTGGTAATGTTATTGACACCACCCAGCCCGTATCTATCACTGCCGCGAACTGTTGACGCGTATAAACAGATCACGGCGCGCAGCTCGGTGATGAGCCCGAGTTTTCTGGCTCCTACAAGACTTCCTCCGCAAAGCAACGATACTAGATGTTGTTTGTTGTCTGAGGGCTTGCCGTAGTTGGCCACGTCACTTATAAATATTTCTAACCTGGTCAGTGCAGGCTTTTTGCGCTGACAAAACAGCAGTGAAAACGCGATGGATACAATCTTCTCCAGAATATATCACAGTTCGCGAGGTTAATGGATGATCATGGCATCTATCAAAATGCAAGCAGAAGCCGCCAGAGTCTTAAAAGATGTTTCCAGGAACGGCTCAAGAAGCAGGCCATATGGCCGATTTACCTACCTCAGCCGAGCAAAATGTGATGTTGCAGCCCCTAACGAGGTTTACTAGGCAGACCTATTGTTTCTGCCGCACGAGCAGGTTGGACGAACCACTATTAATGTCGCTGACCGCGGTTGATGTTGCTCGTAATTATAAGGAGACCGAATCATTTTGATATGCGTATTTAAATATAAAATCTTAAGGATCCTATATACATATTGTTCCTGTCATGTTATTTAATAAAAGTGAAATTTGTAACCTGTGCACAGGAACAGCGAAAACAACACATTATCTTCATACCGTAAAAATATATTACTTTTAATACCTGCCACAACATGACGTGTCACGCAAAAAACACTATTTGTGGCACCTCCACGTCCTTAGGGTTCTGTTTCGAAAAACGCGATTTACCATAATCTTAGGATGAAAAAACAGGAGATGCTCTGACCACCACAGTGGTATAGAGAACATGCCCAAAGCATGTAGATTATATAAACAGTAAACGACCCTGCTTAGACCCCATGTATATCATACTTGGGGCAGTTTATACAGCTAATTAACTTGGTGTCAATTGAAAGATTAGGCGGTCAGAGATAAGGAACCACCATTTCACTGATTACTTAACTGGCTGAGAATAGCTAGAACGATGCATTGTCAAGTCTTTTGAAAACGTTTTGCTTTGTAAGTATATTAAATGCTTCAAAGAAAACATAAATTTGTTGTTTTTTTTAATATTGATTTTGACCTAATAAAAATAACTTTTCTCACTTGGACATCACTTTTTAGGTCATGCACTCACCCCCTCTGGGAACTCAGAATACACTTTTAGAATCCCCCAGACACTCTAACATTGTCGGGAAATATGGCAGGTATGACTTTTCCATTTGCATCTTTAATGCTGTTGTTCAGCTTTTTTAGGGTAACTCTTTGTTACGGCCTGCTTTTTTCCATTCACATCGTACAAGACAAAGCGACCTTAGCAAACCTTTCTAACAAGCAGAGATTCCCATAAACTTGTATATCCATTTGAGTAATGTTTGGTACTACTGATCTGGGAGAGGAAAGTATTTACATATTTAGGTTTCAGAAACCCCAAAATGCTTCGTCTGATTCAGTAGATTTATGTGTAGATCGCTGGCTATTTAAATCCAGCAATTTATAGTTGTAGTTACTTATATGCACTGTGTGAATACAATACTCGGAGTTATTAAAACTTTTCAACTGTGTTCAAAACACTCAAGATCAATATTTTATTCACTTTTGTTCTTGACAGTCATTCCCTCCTTTGGCTTTCTTCGGGCGTGTTATAAGGTTATATAATGCAGCTGGAAGCAAAGTTTATTTTCATTTGCATTGTTGATGTAACAGAATATTACATTTTCATAATGACTTCGAATCTTGTAATAATGGCCACATAATGTATTCGCCCTAAAGAAATAGATTATCTGCAATCTCTCGTATCAGTTGGATTTGTAAATTTGGTCCTATCATGTTTCATTTTGGGTTTAGTAATTTTAAGCAGTTAACACCTTAAAAAAAGGTTTCAAACTCTCCAATATATTGACTTTACTCAACATATCATTATTAGTACTTCTAGCAGAAGTTACAATCTTATCATGTTTTAAAACTTTACATCATACTAGTTTTTTCCTTTTATAAACTGGATTAATATTAAGTAGCATTGAACCAAACACATGAAAAGTTACAGGAATATTAAAGGTTGTTGTGGGGCCCTGGGTGGCTAAGTTGTCTAAAATGCACTTGCCTTTACAAATCAATGACATCTCACCTCTGTCCGAGTGAGAGAAAAAAAATTATTTTTTTGATCACTGTTAAAAAACAGAACATACTGTATACAAACAATATATGAAAGCTTGCTTATGTTGATAAAGTTGAAAAATTATATACCATCTTACCTAGTAAGATCTGAAAAATCATGTATATAAGGACCCTGTCCAAGTAAGATCTGAAAAATCATGTATCTTAGGACCCTGTTCTAGTAAAATCCGAAAAATCATATACATCTGAGGACCCGGTCCTAGTAACATCTGAAAATCATATACATCTAAAGACCCTGTCCTAGTAAGATATGAAAAATCATGTACCATCTAAAGATCCTGTCCATGTAAGATCTGAAAAAATACATACCATCTGATGACCTTGTCCTAGTGAGAGTTGAAAACCTGGATAAATTTAATGTGTTGTCTTACACAGTGTTGCTTTTGGGAATCACATTGACAGTCTGGAAGACAAATAATCTCAGATCATACAACACATATTTTGCAGAAATTTTGTAGGATCTACTAATCTTCAACTCCTGATTTAACAATCACTGATTAGTAAAACAGGAATGAGTGGTAAATTCTTATATAATGCATATTAAACAGTTTTGGATCAGCTTATGTAGTTTGGAATTGCATTTGATTTTTATCTCTATGTTATAAGAGAACTGATTAGATCAGTACTGTGCTCCATTGTAAGTTTTAATCTCATGTAGTTTGCATACATAACTCTTTGAAAAAAAAACAAACAACATCCTGGAAAATCATGTACTTTATACACCTCATTTCAGACAACATAATTCTGTTAACTTTGTCAATATAAAAGTCGATAACAAGTTTTGCTAGTAAAATATGTTTCTTCGAGAATACTTACCCAATCATAATACCTTAGGAGAAATACTACTACCTCGCAAATCCAGCCCTCCCAGATACTACGTTTAACTAAAGGGAGCTAAGAGTTGTCTAAAGACCTATGTGGCATTCGGACAGAGTGACCTCCCTTTAAGTATATGACTTGGCCAAAAAATCAAAGAACCTCTCAGTTAATACTGGAGCGGATGGCACGCTCTCAATAGATGTAACTGCGGGGAGGTTGGGAGGGTGTATGTGTGTTATGATTGGGTAAGTATTCTCGAAGAAACATAGCGTACTAGGAAAAATTGGTTTCTTCTTTAAATACGTTACTGTAATGTTGCGGATTTTGAAGACTTATTGGAACTTAAGGTTGAATAAATTGTGCTTTGAAGTTATCATAGTCAAGCCAGAAAGGTCTTGAGAAAGTTCACTGATATTTCACTTATTTCACCTCTGAAACATAAATGGGTCTACGATTAATCTTCAGTAGAACTGACCGAGTCATCGTAACGGTATAGTGACACAGCGTACATAGAATTACCGACCGTATCAGTTGGAAGAGGACTTTATGTCAAATAATTGATCTTCAAAGGAAAGCTAATTACAGCATATTTTAGGCTGGTGAAATCTGGTGAAAGACATGATTATTTGGGGAGAATTTTAATAACAGTTACTTCTGATTGGTCAGTAAAAGTTAAGGCGTACACTTTGGGAGACTTAGAATTTATAGGAGCAACTTTAGACAAATTTCTTTAGTTCGACTCTTGCCTTGTGAGAAGACAAAAGGTCCAACTCCTTGGGAAACTTGAGAATAGTGTTTTCCCTCATAGAAAGGCCAGATAGCTGTCTTAAAAAGGAAGACAGTCTATAGTGCTAGGACACACGGTTTGTGTGGAAAGAAACAGCATTAAGGTACGCAGTTTTAGTTTCCATATAATATTCTATTTCATTGTTTGGTTTTATGCAAATGTGTTGATATGCTTATGATTCACGCATATATCGTGTATTCATTTCGTAGGACACGGTTGATATGTTAGAGTGTTATGCAATTTAATTCTTTAATTTTACAGTTCATTGATAGAATTGACGGATTGCATGTAATCAAATATTCAATGTGTAGAATTCCATAGGAATTTATGATGTAACCCAAAGAATGCTCAAATATGCAGTATTTTATAGGGATTTATGAATTAACCCTAATATTCAATGTGTCATATTTTTTTATGATTACATAAATTGATTTCCTGTGTAGGATGATATTGTTATTGTCAGTTAATGACAATTGTATATTTATATATGATTTCGCAATGCTTAAATGATCTTGCAGGTTATTGGTTACTGTAGCTAGATTTAGCGAATATTGTGCCATAAGTGATTGAACATTTATCTTACTGGACAGAATTGACTAGTCAAATGTAAATAAGACGTGTAGTAATGTATGCTGGTATATACGGCCGCATTTGTCTGTAGGAGCACGTGGTAATTTCTAATCAATTGCTGGGCGGCGAGGGCAATGAACTTCGAGCTTAGGTCATTTGTACTAAATATAGCGGTGTACCTTACCGAAATACAGAAATCTGTAAGGATAGTTATTTGTTAAAATCACATTATGTCAGAATTTATGCAGTGTGAATCGCTAATTTGAATACGAACAAAGAGAGTTTATATATATACAGATAAGTGGTGAAACTTGTCTAGCTTGAGGCATACTCTATATTAAGTAAACAGTTTATACTCTACAGAGAAAGGAAGGAAGGGAGAAGGAAGGAAGAAGGGAAGGAAGGAAGGAAGGAAGAAAAGAAAAAGGAAAACCCGATGAGTCAGAGGGAAATCCGCATCTAAGAGAGGTCGGAATAAGCAGGGGTCAGAAAGGGGACCAAAGCGCACGATTAGACGTGGAAAACAAGACAAGAGGAGAGAGACGTCAGGTGATGCAGTCAAGCATGGAATTGTACTCTCTAAATTCACCACTCGTAATAGGATGTAAATCGAACACTGCGACTAAATTCTATCAATGTAAATCTGTTGGATTGAAAGTGAAATTTTGGTTATGTTTTAATTGATTAAATTTATTTTTATTTACTGGTAAAGGGGCTCGTAGTTGTTTATTTCTTTCAATAGCCTTGCTCAGCTTTCTGTTAACGTTCCATCTATCCGTCCACACTGGGCAATAACACCGTGGGAGGTCATTCCCTAGTTAACGATCGCCAAATCAATTGAGGAGGCTTTAATGTTTAAAGTCCCCCGTTATAGTTACCCAATCATAATAGGTAAGAGGTGGAGGGAGGTATATCCCCTCAACCTGGAGATACCATCTCCGGTCCCCAAAGTCATGTGAGACAGCTTCTAGGTAACCCGACTGGAGGGGACTCCATCTGTCGGGGCAAGGCTTCAAATAGGAAATATCCCCCCCCCCCCCAGATATCCAGCGGAAGTCGTGATGCCGCGTCTTAAGAAACTGGATCAACTTGGAAGGGTGACCTGTTGAGCTGCGGATATAGGTCCTACCAGATCGAATTGGGCCCTTTGGGATGACAGGTCTCTGAGATAAAAGCTAGAGAATGTGGACTCCGATCTCTATCCCACAGCCTGAATGATGTCGGTTAGCGAACAGTTCCGGAAGAATGCTAGGCTGGTGGCAACTGCCCGAACCTCGTGAGCAGAAATGCGTAGTAAGTTCATGTAAGTTGGGGTTATTTCTCTATATTGCCATTCGAACAACCCACTTAATCCAGGACGAGATAGTCTGTGTTGATATATCCTCCTGTCCTGTCTTGACTGGGTAGAAAGAGGCGTGATCTCCCTCGACTCAACGGCTGCTTTATTAAGGTACCACTTCAAAGCCCGAAACTGGTTCTTGTAGGTGGCCTTCAGCTGATGTGTCCAGATGAAACAGAGGTTTCATGATGAAAGTCTGGTTACCAGTGGAAAGAAGCCGGTACTTGGCGATCAAAGAGGATGCCGGCATGAGTACTTATTTATATGTTTTCCAGAGAAATGAATTACTAATTCCGAAAAATAAAAAATTCAACTCAAACTGGTCACAACAAAACACCTTTGAGCTTCAAAGGTTTAAAGCACAACTGAACTGATTCTTATGATAGCATGAGTTATAAGCCCAACTAAAACGCAAAACAGATTCCCGGATGGGGGTCAAAATTTCATCCCACTGGGAAAACCAAAAGTTTGTAACAATAAACAAATGTTATTTGTCATGTACTCCAGGTATGGCTTTGATAAACACTTAATGAACCTTACTCTTAGAATGAATAAAAAAAAGTTGTTTACTCCAAACTCTATCTAATTTCTGAATTGAGGTCAGCAATTAGATACAATGTTTCAAACTACTGGCTGTTTATCAGGTTAAACAGAACTGAATTGAATTTCTAAAACAAAACAAATCCAGTAGACAAAATTATCATTACAATAACATGTAATGGAATAAAATAAAATAAAAAATAAAAAATTTAAAACTAACAAACAAGTAATTAAATTATATATACATAACACTATGTTCCGCCTGTTGGAATATAGCCATAGACACAAAGTCCAAGATCGAAGCCACTGAAAGGATATTGCGCATTGTCATCAAAGGCCATACAATCCATATGTATGGAGTGTGACCTTGTCATCCGCAAAGCAACGATATCACTGTCGACTGCTGAAGTTCCAAATGAAATACTGGTGTATGGCCAAGGTAGAACCTCTGACGAACTGACGATGAAGGCAGGTCAGAATATCCGTAACTCTCCCAGACTGCGAAAGTAACTGAAGATGGAGTCTTCCTTTCATCGTAAGATAAAGATACATGCTGGAGGTCTGGTTCAGGTTCCTGATGGAGTGGGAGGAGAAGGCCAGAACTCCAGGGTCAAAGGCGGAAAATATCCTCAATAGAGGTTCGGAAGGCTCAATATTCCTGTGACATTAGATTGTCATCAGATGACATCACTTGAGAAAAAACATCTTCTGGTTGCATTAGGTTAGGCTAAGGTCTCCTTTTATGCATCAGACTCAGCTGATCAAGAGTGGCTAGGTCTGCTGCTCACTAAACTTGTAGAAAACGCATTGAATTAGAAACTGTGACTTCCAATTGTTAAACAAAAACCATAATAAACCATCACCTAATGTACTGGCAGACCAGGTTCTATGTTGTTCATTCTAATGATTACTCCTAACCAATCTGTGGGTGCATTATGGGTCAGTGTAGTTTGATGCAACTTACAAGCAAGTATACACACACATGTATCTTGTATCTCAGATAGAATAGTGGCCATTTTGCAAGTCAATTATCATTACTGTACTTGAATTAAAATGACTAACATAAAAGTTAAATGTCTGTGGACAACTGTAAACATGGTCATTACAAACAAACTGACTATTTCATGAAAGCCCAGTACATATCATTACAACTATCAGTTTTACTCTTTCTACTGCTTACTGTACATCGGAATCTCTGCTTAGACTAACTTTAATGACCTTATCCAACAGGAATGAGCATTGGTAGAAAATATAAAATTTTACTTTTTACTTTGTAAACAAGCTATTTCATCCGGATTTCTCTCTGAACATACCAACTGATAGCGCTGTATTACATCAGTTAATGTATGCTAATGTATACTATACATCAGTACAATAGTTAGTAAAGAGTGCCAACACATCGGTTGGTGGTTGGTGGGAATGTAATATAGTGCAAACCTGTTTTTCGTCAAGGCCCTTCAATGTGCATGACAGAATGATCTGCAGTGCATAAAAATGATTTCAAGCTTTTCCATTCCTGTATAATTTGTGGACCCCAATAAATAAGTGATTAACCATTCCGGTTAAAGCAGAGTGTATTGAGATGTGTCTGCTGATGCTAGATATTGATAATCATATTCATTTTCTATGATTGTAAGTACAAAGAAAACAGTCCTCTAAAATAATAGAATCTTAAGAATAAATATAGAAAGTCTTTACTATCTCTTAAAAGAGAATTGATTTTATAAAATATTTCAAAAATATATTGACGTAATCACTTCTTATGAGCACTTTCTATCGAAAAGATTATGTATTGTTTGTAGCAGTACACAGAAACTGTCAAACTATATTAAAAGAGGCAAACACCTGAATCATCATTCTCAGGATCAGAATTTGAGTAAAGTCCTTTCATATATATAGACTGCCTTTCAAGGTCAAATTGGTCAGAACAGCTCAATATAGAAAGTGTTCTATTATTAGAAACACAAACTATAATTAGTAACAGACAGTAATCAAAATGCTATTATGCTTTGAGAGATGAAATAATTTTAAGCCAAAGCGTGTGCAAATACATGTGTAAAAACAGCATTTCAACTGTATCCATACATAAACCAATCACAAAGTCATCATTTGAGGGCTGAAAACAAAACTAATATTGCATTTGGAATAAAACAATCAACTGAGAATAATATAATTTTAGGTAACAACTACACATCATTAAATTACACAAGTGCATTAAAATGTATGTGGTCAAACAGTCATCAATGACTAACAAAGGTTGTTTTTGGTGATGTTCCACATGTAAATCTGCCATCCTGCACCAGACAGAGACATACACCACCAGACTAATACATCTGGAACATCTAAACTTGTCACTAGTGGCCTTGCACACCATGATCAATACACTCCTTGCTCTCTTTCTTGGATACTTGCCTTCATTTAACAGATATGTTTGCCTGAACTGGTGCAAGATGTCCTAAGTTTCATGTATGACTGTAACAATTCAGTTTTATATGCAAAAGTCAGGTGAACTACTCTCACATATCACCAGTGTCACTAACAACTGATGGTTGGTGTCAGCATCAACTGTAAAAGAGCAAATTAACAGCCAGGCTACAGTCAAGGTTCAAACTCAGAACTTCCTCCACCAAAGTCATGCAAACATATCACTGGAGTATAAGATACAGACAAAATTACTACATCGTTAACTTGAAATCTACCATAAACCAATCAGAGTGTTCAAAACACATTCCCGTAGTACAAAAACCATTGAATGTTATATGAACCCCAAAATGAGGACAGAAGGGAGAAGACATATTTGCTGCAACAGATTAAACCTCAGAAAGGAGAAGGCATGGCTACTGCCACAGATTAAACCTCAAAAAGATGGGCATGTAGCTGATGCCACAAATCAAACATCAGAAAGGATAATGCACAGCTGCTGCCACAGATCAAACCTGAACAAGGAAAATGCACAGCTGCTGCCACAAATCAAACATCAGCAAGAAGAATGCTTAGCTACCACAGATGAAACCTCAGCAAGGACAATGCACAACTTCTGCCACAGATCAAACCTCAACAAGTAAAATGCACTGCTGCTGCTACAAATCAAACCTCAGTAATACTAATGCACAGCTGCTGCCACAGATCAAACCTCAAGATGGAAAATGCACAACTGCTGCTTCAGTAATACTAATGCACAACTGCTGTCACAGATCAAACCTCAACAAGTAAAATGCACAGCTGCTGCTACAAATCAAACCTCAGTAATACTAATGTACAACTGCTGCCACAGATCAAACCTCAACAAGTAAAATGCACAGCTGCTGCTACAAATCAAACCTCAATAATACTAATGCACAGCTGCTGCCACAGATCAAACCTCAACAAGTAAAATGCACAGCTGCTGCCACAGATCAAACCTCAACAAGTAAAATGCACAACTGCTGCCACAAATCAAACCTCAGAAAGAAGAATATATAGCTGATGCAACAGATTAAACTCAGCAAGGAAACTGAAAAGCTGCTGTCACAGATCAAACCTCAGTAAGGAGAATTCATAGCTGCTGCCACAAATCAAATCTCAGAAAGGAAAATGCATAGCTGCTGCCACAGATCAAACCTCAGCATTTCTAGCATCCAGTTTAGCCACATATACTTCTGATTTAGATTCAGCACAGTAGCAACTGCTTTTGCCAAATGCATGCAATGTTCAGTGAGCAAATGATGAGTATAGTGTGTTTCAAAGATAACAGAATTCTAAAGCCCTACCAAACAAGAATCGCAACTAGGCCTGATACAAAGATAAAAGTATAATTAGTATGCATGGACCTCAGTCCTAGTAAAACTGATCCCAGGTTTTGATATAAACATATTACCAAGTTTTATCAAATTCTGATGAGAACAAGCTTAGTCAATCAGATGCAAATCACATCAACTATATATGTAGATCTAACTTATATATGCTTATTTACCAAGCTGGAGAAAAATCCAATCAAAATTCAGTCTCCACGGTGATAACAGACTCAGTCAATCAATGCAAGATTATCTCATAAATATGTGAAGACCTTACAAATAATTAAATTCATCCAAAATCTTACAAATTATCTAATTCATCCAAACGCTTGATGATACAAGACCATTTAACCCGTTTGATCAAAACTGGATCAGAAATAAAGTTGCTAGAATACTGAGAAGCTCATCCAATCAATTGTAAGATTACTGAGAAGCTCATCCAATCAATTGTAAGATTACTGAGAGCTCATCCAATCAATTTTAAGATTACTGATAAGCTCATCCAATCAATTGTAAGATTACTAATCACTAAAATGCATGAATCTCATTCATAATCCTACTAATGTAAGATGTGGATAATAACTATTTACTAAGTTTGATCAAACTTCAAATACAGTCTCTAGAGTAGTCAAATCTCAGACATCCAACATAAGAAGATTTTATAAATAAATGTAGGCTCATTAAAAAAAAAAAAAATTCAACCTCTGGATGATATTAGCCTATTTACTAAGTTTCATTAAAACTGGAATAGAAATACAATTTCTCGAGTAGTTAGAAGCCCCGTAAATCAGATGGAAGATAACCTCATTAATATGAACAGATCTAGCTCATAATGAAACTCATTTGACATCTTGATTATATAAGCCTCTTTACTAAGTCTGATCAAAATCAGATCAGAAATAAAGTCACAAGAGTCATGACACGTTCAGCCAATCAGATGCAAGATCACATTTTTAATATGCATGGATCTTACTGATAACTTATTCAGATCTTGATAATAAAGCCTATTTACTCTTTTATCAAACTCAAATCACAAAAGTACAGCCAATCAGATGCAAGATAACCTCATTATAATACCTGGATCTCACTTATTTTTGGTATATCTTGCTGAGACCAGTCTCTAATCCATGTTAGATTAAATATGGATGAACAATAAGGCATCCAGCATGGTAACAAGCTCAACCAATCACATGCAAGACCTCCTTCAAGCTCAACGAATCATATGCAAGATCTCCATCAAGCTCAACCAATCATATGCATGATCTCCTTCAATCTCAACCAATCATATGAAAATTTCCTTCAAGCTCAACCAATCATGTGCAAGATCAAATTCTTCCAATATCCTGATGATATAGACATATATGCCAAGTCTGATCAAAACTGGATCACAAATATGTGATCCCGAGTGGTAACAGGCACAAATATCGTCTCATTATTCCACTTTTATGTGTGGATCATGCTCTTTATCAAATACATGAGAAATCTTGAAAATATAAGTAAATATTGCAAATCTAAAATCAGATACAAAAATATTGCCTCCTGAGTGGTAATAGGTTCAGCCATTCAAATACAAAATCACCTCATTAATATGAACTAGTCTTGCTCATTATCTAACTCTTCCAAGATTTTTATAATATATGTCTATATTCTCAGTTTGATCAAAGTTGGATAAGAAATTTGATTTCCAGACCAATCAGATCCATGATCACCTTATTAATATACATGTATGTCACTCATATTTTAACTATTCCAAAATACTGACAATATAAACTTACATTCCAAGTTTGATCAAAATCAGATCAGAATGATAACCTCCAGAGTGGTGACAAGCAATGGTTGATAGGCAATGCATGACAGATACAGACCATACCATAAGCTCATTATGGGCAGGCAAGCAATTTATTCATGGGTTTGCAAGAGTATATCAGCCACTGCTCCTAAATTTATCACCACAGAGGAAGTGTGCATATTGTCTGTTTCATAATGTGAGGCTGATCAATCTGATTCAGAAAAGCACAAAAGCCACCCATGAGAACTGTTTATCTTTACCAGTTTCTGAAAAAGAGTATGATAGTGTCACAGTCATTGTCAAGTCAGTGCCACTGTAAGATAATTTTTTTTTTTTTTACTAGTTTCTGATAAAGACTATGACAGTGTATAAGCACACTGTCACTGCCATTGATAGATCAGTTTATCGTTAGTAAAGCAAACATGATGGTTGTATCACTTGTATTGCCACACCACTAGGCATGACACTCAGTCACCCTATACATCGCAGCAATAATACTAATAAAGGTTTTGAACAAAGCTGTTCATGACAAGATGCCATAGTCCCAAAACAAATTTCAAGATATGGTAGAAGTTAATGATTATAATGATACAAAAAGATGAAATAATGTGCTTTCTCTAACAATGAATATAACATCACTTAAACAGTGTATTTTAAAATTTTTTAATATTTTCATAAATCAACCAGGACTCTTTGGTAAATGTTGTATAAGAAATACTGAATGACAATCAACAAGTCACAAAAACATTCATGATTTGATATTCTTTATCAATATAAAGTTATACTACACAATGTACATACTGACTTATAAGTCAAGTCCAAATGCAAACTGCAAGGACTCAGATTTGCCATTGCCTCAAGTGCTGGCAGATCTGGGTCAATGCAGTCTGTCAGGAGTAATCAAAAGAACAAACAACATTAGATTCTGATTTACCAATGCATTATGCAATGTCAGATCAGGGTCTATATTGTTTGAAGTTAGAATTGACTTAAAAGTGAGTATATATGGTAATATATATATGATTTACTGTGAGTTACAAACATTTTTAATAAAATTAATTAATTTAATTTATTAAAAATGTATGCAACTTCTATAATGCTCAGCATCTAAATATCTAGAAATCTAAGTCATGACAAAAATTCTTAAACACCTTAAATACAATAAAGTAAACATTTTCTTGAATAGCAACTCTAATAATAAAAACTCACAAATACATATACAACCGTAATTTACTTATATTCTGCCAATCACCAAATTTTAGTGTTTACAAATTTAGTAAATTAAGGAAACAAACAAATTTTCAAATAAATTATATGTATGCCAACGTACAAAAATGTACAGTTCCAAATCTTAAGTTATAGCCACGTCAGTGAGAAAAATATGATTTTGAATTGCAACTGCATAGGATATGAATTAATTTGCAAGTATGTGTGCTCTAAGGAATATCTCAACTGTAGTCTGAAATTGTAAATTTGTAGTGAGTGCTAGGTTTTTAGACTTCCCTGGTGATGTTAACAAAGCAAGGCATGTCACACACATTAACGCATGGTAATAGGAAGGCAATAGTTATGTTAGCCGAAAAACATTTCAGTGATGTACAGAATATCTGATATAACAGGAATATCATATTCTACAATCTGTAACCCCTGAAAAGGTTTCCAAAAATAGGAGTCCATAGAAATTAAGAAATAAGTGGGAATTAAGTGTTGCTTTAACAATTTTAGTCATACTGTTACAATGTGTGCAGTGTAGCAGTTTATAGTGATGTCTAGCACTGGGGCATCATGCATAGACCTGTAGCATCATGTCCCACCCAGTCACATTATCCTGACACCAGTCCTCACACTAACCTCTTAATGTTCAGCACCAAGCGAGGCAGCTGTTAGCACCATTTTGTAAGTCTTTGGCATGACTCTGCCAAGGTTTGAGCCCATGACCTCCCACATAAGAGGCAGATGCTCTAACCAGATAGACCACTAAAACAGTCGTTTGGAAAAGCGGAATTTATTATCTTGCAAAATGTCACAAATATTCACGCTCAATATGACATAACATTTTGATGCCAGTGTGAAGCCAATGGTTGAAAATTATTCTATGCTACAGTACAAGGTCAGAGCGTATTGGTGTAAACTGGCTCACTTTTGTTTATTTTTTCATTTCAGAATTGAAATAAAGACTTCAAAAGGTCAGAGCCTGCATGTAAAACCAATGATCCAAGCAAATACTGTAAAATATGTAACCTTGACAAAGTATCACAGAATAAATTGTCTTACCATCATATCAACTCATCTAAAATATTGCAAAACTCCATCAAGGGATTTAAAACATACAAGCAAATGACAACACTTCAACCAAGCTTTAACTTAAATTTTTGAAGGTTATGACTCTGACCCAAAGGTCAAGGTCAGTGTGGCTAAGAAGCATATCACAGAATGAACAGTCTTAAATTCATATTGATTCAACCCAAGTAGAAACATCCAACATGGGGTTTAGGAAATGGAATCAAACGAAAAAAAAAACAGTAAGCAAAGCCTTAACACAAATTTCTATGACTGTCACCTTGACCCCAAGGTCAAAGAGGCAAGCAAACATGTCAAGAAATGATGTCTTAGCTTCATAATTATTAATGCCAAATATGATTAGAATCTATCTATGGGTTTGAGAAATACAGGTAAATAAAAAGACTTTAACCAAAACCTTCAATAACAGTGACCTTGACCCCAACTTAAAAGAGGTGAGCCAGCATGTCGCTGAATGATTGTCTTAGCTTTATAATAATTCATCCCATGTATGATAAGGATCTATCACAAGGTTTAAGAAATATAAGCAAATGAAAAACTTAAACAAATCTATAACAAACTGTTGATGATGACCATGACACCCTTGAAGCCAATGCTAGAAAAATTACCACTATGTCTCGTTTCCAAGAAATACTGGCTCAGCAAGAAATACCTGTTTTCAATTTTGTGACTTTCTACATAATCACCTTGCACTAGTGTACTCAAGGATCATTTAAAGTTGCAACACTTAAAACAGGTATTTATCCGCTGAAATAGACACCCATCTTCAAGTCATTATTTCATAACAAATGTTTCTAAAATTTTCAAAATATTGTCAGCAATTGGCAGTGAACATTTTCCAATACAATAAACTTGTAAATCCCAAAAATAAAAATGTGTTTCCTATTGCACTGGTATTATAATTAGGGTAGGCAGGTCTTTTTTTTTTGCTGGACATTATACAGAATCTCATTTTTTTTTTTAATTTAATTTTTTACCATGGAGGAAAAAAGAGTTAGGGTCGGCAATGAAAAACAGGGATGGTCGGCTGACCAGATACACACATATTTTTTGGCCTAAACTGAAATCCTCCTTGATTTGTAATGATACAAAATTGTTTCTATGAGATACATAAAAACAACAAAATGTTACAGTATCATGTAACTGACTGGATTTAAATCCAACACAAGTTTTATTTTATTAATTGGATATAGGGAATTCCCCAATAGCCTATGCTCTGTTTTTACGATATTAACAGACAATATTCAGAACCATATTTGTCTCTGATTAAATAAAAGCTCTTGTGGTAATGTATATACAGTCTTATAAGTCAAGTCCAACAGCAAATAACATAGACTCTGATCTACCATTGCATAATGTGCCAGCAGATCAGGGTCTATGTTGCTTATTCTACTGATCACTCCTAACAAACCCAGATCTGCCAGTACCATTTATCAGCATAAATGTGTCTCATACCAAATCTACAAAATTAACATTTTACTTTCCTGGATTGCTATTAGCTGATAAATAATGTGCCAAAGTTCAAATATACCAATTCTTAAGGTTGGAATGAACTAGCTATGAACTATTAGCTGATATCAAATAAGTAACAATGATGAGTTACACAGTAAGTTAATGATGCTGAGAATAGTAATAGAACCATGTTACTTTTTAACTGTCTAGGAAACGAGAGGTAATCTAATTCAATTCCATGTATTTTTCAACAATCAACGTTCTGATGAGTACAGACTTTTCTAACATGAACCTTTCTGATATAAAAAGGTTTTCTTTTGTTGCCTGTATTTCTCTGTGAGAATATTTAAATCTGAACTTATGAGGTGACAAGTTGACTTTGAAAAATTACGGTACACAATATTAATGTGTTTGAAATACCGAAACTGGAAACTACACTTAATATGGACTTTCAAATTAGGAAATTCTTCGTATTTTAGGGCTTTCCTTTAAAAACAATTTCTCAGAATGCAACCATTTGAACTTTTGCTTTTACATCGGAACTGCTAACTTGGTCAAATGGAATTTTAAAATGATTGTACACAATAAAAATCTCGTGAACAATGCAAATACTGGAATAAAAAATATATGCACATTATGCATGTGCCTCTGTGTATTAGGTATAAACATATGTATTAGGTATAAACGTGTGTATTAGCTATAAACATGTGTATTAGCTATAAACATGTGTATTAGCTAAAAACATGTGTATAAGCTATAAACATGTGTATAAGCTATAAACGTGATTGTTTTTTCTTTTTTAGGAAGACTTATCAAGCATGAGACAATTCAATGCATTTGATTTGCACCTCTTTTGACATATGTATTCCTAGTTTCCTTTGATGATTCCCCACCTCCTAGCAGATATATTAATTCCATAACTTTAACAACAATCATAATATATTGACATCAATACAATAAATCATCAAAAACAAATTAATTTTGCACTAGATATGGTTTATTAGAAAGATAAATTCAGCAACATTTATAGTTACAAGCGAGCAGGATCCAGAAAGATCCCCTTTCTGTCGTAAAAATCAGTAATTTGAAACATAGATATTTTCATTGCAGGATGCCCACTTCTGTGGTATAAATCAGTAACTTTAAACACATATATTTTCATCCCAAAATGCCCACTTCAGTGGTATAAATCATTACTTTTAAACACATAAGATATTTTCATCCCATGATGCCCACTTCTGTGGTATAAATCATTACCTTTAAACACAGTAGATATTTTCATCCCAAGATGCCCCTTTCTGAGGTATAAATCATTACCTTTAAACACAGTTATATATTTGCATCACAAGATGCACCTTTCTGTGGTATAAATCATCACCTTTAAATACAGTTATATATTTGCATCACAAGACGCC
Organism: Megalonaias nervosa; assembly: GCA_016617855.1. Classification (NCBI taxonomy): domain Eukaryota; kingdom Metazoa; phylum Mollusca; class Bivalvia; order Unionida; family Unionidae; genus Megalonaias; species Megalonaias nervosa. The sequence continues at coordinate 22,040 of JAECUM010005785.1, forward strand.
CCATTCTGTGGTATAAATCATCACCTTTAAACACAGTTATATATTTGCATCACAAGACGCCCCTTTCTGTGGTATAAATCATCACCTTTAAACACAGTTAAATATTTGCATCACAAGACGCCCCTTTCTGTGGTATAAATCATCACCTTTAAACACAGTTAAATATTTGCATCACAAGATGCCCCTTTCTGTGGTATAAATCATCACCTTTAAACACAGTTATATATTTGCATCACAAGATGCTCATTTCATGGAACTTTGGTGGTATCAGAGCCAGAGGCATGATGTGATTTTTAAAATATGTTGGAGAAACCATGGAAAAATGGTCACAATGACCCATTTTTATGACCATCAACTTCATCTGATATGCTCCCTCAGTACAAGCATGGTGGTAACTGGAGTAAAGGTATTTGTGCACTGTACTTTTAAACCCTATAATATAGGTCACAGTGGCTATTTTGGTGTTACACATCTATATCCCAAGATACAGTTTAAGTTTAATATCTTAGGTGGAAAGGTACTGAAATTTGTGTCCATTTTTAAGCAATTTGCAATAACCTTGAAAAGTAGGTCACAGCAAACAGTACTGGTATGTGACATATCTTCCTTCCACAATTCACAGTAATATTTGAGTAATTGTCTGGACAGAGAGAAAGGATGAATGGACAGAAATAGCAAGTTTTACATACCCACTCACTTCCCAAAGCTGAGAGAGAAATACCTTGACACATACCTGTGTTCTCAAGCAATTAGGTCAACTAAAATTTACCATCAGATTGGGCAATTAGCTTGAGTACTGAAGCTTAATGGATTTAATGACAGGACACTCATGTTAGAAGCTGGTATGAATCCACATTCTAAATATCATGGATGAGGGTGTATTTTTCCATCTGAAATCTGATTCAGGAAAGAAGAAAAACAAGTGCATGTTTTGCAAGCTTCTAGTGGGATGCTGTTCTTGTTTTCCAACTTAAAGTGACCAAAAAAGTGACATTTCATGATCAGTTCTTCTATGAAACTGCATGATTATTTAAACATCATTGATGCACTCTTTCCATTTAAATAAACAGAAAAACAACAATGAATTGTCCCTATACATGAAGCATTAAAAAAGTATAATGTTTTGGGGGAAGCTATTAAATGCAATCATCATATTCACAAAATCACCATACAGGGATCATTTCCAGGTAAGAAAAATTTCTTAATTTTATTTTTCATTGGATTTTTATTTTATTTTAATAGCAGAAAATCATGAATAGAATATCAATTAACTTCTTGAGTGCCACCACTCAGTACTATATCTGCCAGTTGCTAGGAAAGATCGCAGGAAACTTTCATCATTGCTGTTGAATAACAACACAATCAAATACATAACTACTCAACAATACTCATTATTTGATCTCTGAGTACACTCCATGATCTCCATGAAGTATAAAATCTGCAGAAGCCTTGCTTTCGGCATCCGTTATGAGATGGTATAGATTTTCTTCATTGATCTCAATAAACCTTTTCTTTTCTCGGCTGAACATGTAAACATTCCCCGTGTAAATGTCAAACCACATTGCATGCAAGCGGACTTCATCGTTAGCCAGCTTGTCTTTCAGCATTGGATAACCAGCAATATTCTGCAGCTGAGTGAGACAATTTACCTGAAGAAAGAAAATGGAAATTAGATAATAAAATTTCACTGAAACTAATAATTTTGACTTCTTTTGTTTTGCTTTGCCATAAGTTTGAACTAAGAAGAGTCACATATTGTTTTAATTGTTTCACAACACAGTGGTCCATCTCTAAGATTGTTTGAAGCCACACCTTGTTTTTTTTCTTCAATTTCTGCTAAATTGCTTGAACGTTTAAATAAATGAATTTAGTTTTTACTGATTTACACCTTTCTATCAAAAGCCCCAATATTTTATCCAGGTACTTATTTTCTTAAACTCTTGACTCCTCATGAAGTTGTTGCTTTCTGCAACTGTGAGAATGGAGCAGTTCTGTCAGACAAACACAGAACAAGCACAGGGTACATGTTGGATAATCAAACAATGATGTTTTCTACCAATTCTGTCATTTCTATGAACAAAAGACAAACAAAAAACAATAAAAAGAAACTTCAGATTTTCATTAAAAATGTTTTAAAAGGCAGTGAATAACATTATTAAAATGTGTACATTTTTTATTTTTTTTAATCCCATTTTGCAGATTGTTATTTTTTTATGTTTAGAACCAATTTCATCTCCATTTTATTGTTTGGAAAATAAACAATGAAAAATTATAGACATTTTTCTTAAACAGATAAAAACTGAAAATGCAGAACACTATACATGAGTTGCCATCAAATAGAGAGACAACAGCAGCAGAGAGTGAACGAATTCAACCAATCCATGTTGCATTTCCTTGGTCTGGAAATTTTACAGTTTTATGCATCTGATTTGAAGAATGAAGATTCGGGATTGGGTTGGATGCCTTGTCTGTTGTTTGATAAACATGCTTTAGCGCCATAAATCAGCATCTGATGATTGTCTACCATAAGACATGGTGCTGCTCATGTCATTAAGTCCTACAACATCCCTAGCTAAACCAGTGCAAAGGTGGAAGAGGTGATTCTCCAAATATCTTTGCTAAAATAAACAGTGAGGTCATTCCCCAAAATTTAAATTACACCAAATGTCTCTCATTGCATAATTTTTACCTTATACTATCATGTTTGGAAATACAGTTTGTGTACACTCTATCATGTTTGGAATACACTGTGTACACTATCATGTTTGGAATACACTGTGTAAACTCTATATCACATTTGGCAATACACTGTGTACACTCCATCATGTTTGGAATACACTGTGTATATTCTATCATGTTTGGCAATACAGTGTGTACACTCTATCATGTTTGGAATACACTATGTACACATTCTATCATGTTTGGGAATACACTGTGTACACATTCTATCATGTTTGGGAATACACTGTGTACACATTCTATCATGTTTGGGAATACACTGTGTACATTCTATCATGTTTGGCAATACACTGTGTACACTCTATCATGTTTGGCAATACACTGTGTACACTCTATCATATCTGGCAATAAACTCCATGAACACAATTAAGAGGATAGACAATGACTGAATGGATGTGGAGGCATTCCCTCCCATCTGCTGGGGTGCTCTAGTCACCTCTGTCAATGACAGTTTCATTACTATTGTAACTCATCAGGGAATTTAATCTGATTTAATCCCTTGTTCAACTGAATCATGTTTCTGTTTTATCCACTGTTAAGCCCAAACCCAGCTACAAGACAATGGTTTAGTTCAAAACCCAGGTGCTACAATAATAGGTCATGATATTGTCACATGACCTAACTTGTACCAATATCGGCTTCACCAGCGACAAGGGGTATATAAAAAAACTCACTGACAAAATGAAGTAATCAGTTGAACGAGTGATTCAACCAGAACAGCCGGTAGAGATTAACATCTCTGTTCAAGTGGGAGTCCAGGCATTTTTAACTTAATGTTAAGAGAGTATTTCTCACTGAAAACCCTACTAATGTACTTTACAGTTTTGAAATTGAGAAAACATGTAGACACAAATAATCAACATTAAAGTACAATGTACATTTGCCAAAAAGATTTTGTTTTACAACAATAATTATAATAATATGAAGAACATATCTTTAAAATGTATAGTTTACAAATGTTCATTCAATTATTATCAAAGAGTTGCCAAGAAGTAATTATACATCAAAAACAATTAGGTGGCTATTAAATTAATTTCCTGTATTATTAGTTTTGGGACATTATTAAATTAATTTCCTGTATTATTAGTTTTGGGATATTCATTTTTTTAAATAACCTGCAGTTTAGAACTTGCCCTCAGCTGCATTCAGCAGACACAACATGTTTGGGATTAGATAACCTACTTCAAGGTTTTAAAGTCATGTTATAAAATGGTGTGTTTGACTGAAAAGGCCTGAAATAAGTTGTTATGTTATTGTAGGGTATAACGCCATTTTTCAGCACAAGATAGGCTATACATGGCGGCCAGAATAACTGGTGGAGGAAGAACCCTGGAAAACCCTGGGAAAAACCACCGACGCACGAGAAGCCCTGAATTAAGTGAATGATTGTGTATGAAATGTACATTCCATGTACCTCATTCAGCCCATCGTACAGTTAACACCACTTCCAGATAGTAGTTGCATCTGCCCACACAAAACAATGATGGCTTAATGGTTGAAAGTAGCCAGTGTTGAAAGTAGCCAGTGTAAACTGACTTTCTAAAGTGAACAATATTTGGTACTGAATGATCAAATTTTGACTTGTGTATTAAATATTCTGCATCAAGTAAAAGACGATTTCAAACATCGTCATCAATTACACCAAAAACCTATGTACATGTAAATCTGTATTATTTATAATAAATATAAAATAATTCCAAAATGTTTTAATGAAACCAAATTTCCATACAAGGTGTGAAATTGTTTCAGGAAACTCAGCACAGAAACTATTTTTTTTAATTACCATATATACTTATTTACAAGTTGAGTTAAACTGCAAACAGCACAGATCCAGATCTGCCATTAGATAAAGCACCAACAGATCTGGGTCTATGGAGTTTGCAAGAGTAATCAGCAGAATAAATAACATTGACCCTGATCTCTGGGTCAATGGTGTTTGCAAGAGTAATCAGCAGAATAAATAACACTGACCCTGATCTCTGGGTCAATGGAGTTTGCAAGAGTAATCAGCAGAATAAATGACATTGACCATGATCTGCCAGTACTTTATGCAATGGTATATTAGTGTTCATGTTGTCTGCAAATGACCTTGACTTATACGTAAGTACAAATGGTAAGCCTCTTGTACTTATTACCAAATATACCTGCTTATAAGTCAAGTCCAACTGCAAACTGCAGAGACCCAGATCTGCCATCTCATAATGCACTGATAGATCTGGGTCTGTGCAATTTTGCTAGGAGTAATCAGTAAAACAAACAACACAGACCCCAATCTGCTGGTGCATTTTGCAATGGAAGATCAGGTTCTATGTTGTTTGCAACTGGACTTGACTTATATGCCAAAATATACAGTAAGCTTATTCTCTTTAAAAATGCATTGGTAATGAGCATCCATGTCAGATTTAAATATTAGCTCCTAAATATTAGCTTCTACATATTATCTCATAAATATTGTCTCATAAATATTATCTCATATGATTATCTGAATAATAGTTAAGAACAGACCATATCTGATATCTCAATATACGCATGATAGATTTCTTACACTGGATAGGTCACAGCAACCTTTAAAGTGATTCTTTGATCTTCAATATTACAAGATTTTCTAGATTAAGTATAACTATTGGAAAAAAAATTTGTGTGGTTTGGAAGTGGAGTTGTTAAGAGAAAATAAAATATATATAAACTGCCAGTTAAGCTGGGGAACCAATGAATTTACTTTATTTTGTATACAATTTTCAGTAAACTTCACCAATATGGTACCAAAGAACTATGCTGATAAATTTTGGGAAATAAAAATAGTTTGATATAGTGGTCATAGTCATTATGGCTTTTGGCAGAATCAGAGTTATTAAATGTTTCACAGTGCATAAAAAAAATCTATTTATCACCATGGCCATTTTCTTCATAAAAAATAATAAAATTAACTCCATATTCTACAAGGTTGTTTGGAACAGGTCTATATATAGATATAAGCATGACATAGGTGAAAAGGTTTACCACAAAGGGAGAACTTACCATATTAAATATCTTTACAAATGTTGATTCACTAAAGATAGTGTGTGTTAAAAGGTTATAGTCCTGCAAGCGCTACATCCCCTAAAGGGATTGGTGCTCAACTGGCCAAAAAGAATTTCTTGATAAGACCATTTCTAACTTTTTATCTGCTGAGTCTTGAAAGTATCTCTGATGTTCTTCAGCAATAACAAGATTTTCAAATTGACTGCTGTGGTGGCCTTAGTGAATATCAAATTGGCATCACTTTCAACGAGGACCAACTATATAAATCATTAGAATTTCTTTTGGTAACCATACATCAAGGGGAGTAGTGACAACATGATTTTCAAGATGACCATTGTGGCAGACATACTGGATGTACAACTGGCAGCAGTTTCATTAGGACCAACTGGATATTATATGAAGTCTATCTGTGAAAACCCCATCTGATATGGCCATTAATTTAGATGTATTAAAGATAACAATATTTTCAAGATGGCCACCATGGTGACCATATTAAAGTTCAATTGCATCAATTTTATTTAGGACCAAAGAACTTTTCATAACAGATGTGCAAGTGGCACCCATTTCATTTAGGAGTAACTAGCATTATAAGAAGTTTTTTGGTGGAAATCCCATTTTCATTTAGGAGTAACTAGCATTATAAGAAGTCTTTTGGTGAAAATCCCATTTCATTTAGGAGTAACTAGCATTATAAGAAGTCTTTTGGTGGAAATCCCATTTCAATATAACTTTTGATGGAAATCCCATTTCAATATAACTTCTGGTGGAAATCCCATTTCAATATAACTTCTGGTGGAAATCCCATTTCAATATAACTTCTGGTGGAAATCCCATTTCAATATAACTTTTGGTGGAAATCCCATTTCAATATAACTTTTGGTGGAAATCCCATTTCAATATAACTTTGGTGGAAATCCCATTTCAATATAACTTTTGGTGGAAATCCCATTTCAATATATCTTCTGGTGGAAATCCCATTTCAATACAACTTCTGGTGGAAATCCCATTTCAATATAACTTCTGGTGGAAATTCCATTTCAATATAACTTCTGGTGGAAATCCCATTTCGATATAACTTCTGGTGGAAATCCCATTTCAATATAACTTTTGGTGGAAATCCCATTTCAATATAACTTCTGGTGGAAATCCCATTTCAATATAACTTTTTGTTCAGGAGGATTAGCAATAACAAGATCCTTTTCAAGATGGCTGCTGTGGCAACACTGGACATTAGAGAGGCAACATTTTCATTTTGGATCGACTATACATCATTAGAAGTTTTTTACTTAAAACCCCATGTTGATATGACCATCCCTTCAGTAGGAATAGCAACATTAAGACTTTTAAGATAATCACTGGCAGCATTTTGGATTTCAAATTGAAACCATTTTCATTTACGACCATCGCATTAAGTCCTTCAGTGAAAATCCCATGTTAATCAGGAGATGTAGCAATATCAAAAAGTTTCTTCATAATTTTGTGGTGGTGGTCATGCTGAATGTCCAAGCAGCATCAGTTTCATTTAGGACCAACTAGTAAATGGGAAGAAGCTGTCTCTAAAGTTTCATATTAGTCCTAAAATTAGTTTTGGGAATAACAACAACAAACCTGTACTAAAAGACAGATGATAGACAATGAACAATGGAAGACAGATGACAGATATACAATGGACAACAGACCATCTCATAAGCTCTCCTGGCCGATGACCAGTACAGTTAAAAATCATATTTATTTGGATCTAATATTTTTTAAAGAAACTAAATTTTGTAAACTACTTTTGGTGGATGAATCTTAGGCAAAGAAGAAATATTCAAAAATGTTTCAACCATACAAATTAAGGTTTTTTTGAACATGATCATCAGGTTCAGATATTAAAATTTAAGAAAAATCAATATTTTATATTAACATATTTAACAAAGCTGTACATTTTATAAAAGAAAATTATATATGAAAATTTAAATTGGTTATATTAATTTATTACACATGTACCCTGGTCACATTTCATAACCAATCTTTAAGACTTGTACCCTGGTCACATTTTTCTTCCAAAAAATATTATTCAGACTACCCTGGATATTCCTACAATTCAACTGACTGAAAAACTGATCAAGAAAAAAAATAGTTTCATGCATTAACATTCTCTGTTGATCATTATTTGGTAAATAGCTGAGGTGGTCCAAATGACAAGTACTAGCATATGTTCGAGGTATGATCCGTAGAACTGACCTCAAAATTGCAAATGGCATATGAATAATTTACATGTCATTATATATGTATGCATGTACATCCAAAGGGGCAGAAACATTGCCCCTTTTTCCTTCAAATGCTGGGAATACCATATATACTCATTAACAAGTCAAGTCAAACTGCAAACAATAAAGATCTTAATCTGCCAAAGCTTAATGCACCTGCAGACCAGGATATATGTTGCTTGTTCTACTGATTACTCCTAACAAACTGCACAGACCCAGATCTGTATGCACATTATGCTATGGCAGATCTGTGTCTCTGTAGTTCAGTTGGACTCAACTTATAAGCAATTATATATGGTAATAAAGATATGATTCAATATTTTATAATTGTTATTGGCATTACCTGAGAAAATTTATCCTCAATCCTGAATTTATCTTCTGGATCAATGAATGCCTCAAATGTTCTTTGTGTTGTCTCTGCCTGAAAAACCAAGGGTCCCAAGTACTTATTTCCTGGAGATAGGTTGCTGAATTTTTCCACCGATCTCTGGCCATGTTTCTTTACCCATAACTGAAGTGGTGTTCCTTCGGGTTTATGACATTCATGTCGACAAGTAAACAGTAAATTCATTGCCTAAACAATAAATAAAGAATAAATGTTTAGTTAATTTACAGGATAAGGCAAACCAGTGCCATTAAAAGTAAGTTTGTCTTCAATTTCATTATTATTTACTAACAGGGTCCAACAAGTCCAATGTCGACCAGAATATAGGAGCTGGGCAACCATGTTTAAATCATAATTATAATTCTTTGTTTGTAAAAAGACATGCCATTCCCCAGTCTGAACTTGCCCCCAAGTGTTTTAGCCACTTGTGTAGGTTCCAAAGGGTAAGAAATGACTCAAGGGCAAATGTCAGAAGGGTATATGCAATCGTTTTTCATGCCCCTTTGGTATTAACATTATTATTTGGTAGGTGTCTCAATAGTTTCCAAGAGTTTGCAGGGCCAATGCAAGCTACATGTATACATTTGTATAATCAAGGGACTAAGCCCCTGGAGGTAGTGATGTACACCAGGAACAATATCAACTGCATACATAATTTTGTCTTTTTAAGCCACATAAGTGTACATATGGCTAAAGGGTGAGGCTCTCAAGAATTTCTATGCTATCACTCATGAGCAAAGTCTGGGGAAGTAGGGACAGGAAAAAACAACAGGGTATAATTCAGAGGTCAAAGTTGGGCATTTGTTGACGCTTGAGTCATTGATCAAACAAGCCAATTCTGTGACATGTGAAACAAACAACTCTGGACTAGTCTGAAATTTGTGCAAAATCACCCATACTCCACTAGCCCACCCTCCTCAAAGCAAAATCAACATTCCAAAATACCAAGGACAAACAACATGCCTATGACTATCACTGCCGCAAGTTCATGTATCTAGGTCAAACAATGTTGGAGGATTTCCATACAATTATACATACACATGTACATTCCTAAAGACTGCATAACAATATCTCAATACTTTGATGAAAGTGCTGGGACACTCAAATAGCCCAGTTGCTGCTTCAGTAAGTCACGGTTTGTTCTACTCTTTTTATTTCTATCTTGTCTAAAACTAATTCTGAAAAGAGAATAATTATAATGATTGAAAAAAAGACAAAGTTTCATACCATACATACTCAATTATAAGTCGAGTCCAACTGCAAACAACACAGATTATGATCTACTGTTACATACTGTACCAGCAGATCTGGGTAGTGGGTCCATGTTGTTTGTTTTATTGATTACTCCTAACAAACTACACAGACACATAATGGCAGTGCATTATGATACAGCAAATATGGGTCTGTGCAGTTTGCAGTTGGACTCTGACTTTTACCAAGTCTATACAGTATTCCACTACATAGTTTGTAAACTAAAAAGCCTTCTCTAGGTTACCTGGTTACCAGGTTCTTTCTCTGATCTGACTGGCTATCATCTGCTTTTAAAATTCATCAGACCCTATAGTAATATTACATTTCAGAGTATGAACCACCTTCATGGAAAGATATTGACAAGATTTTGTTTTTAGTGATATGTACAATGTTAGGCATGTAGCACTGCTCAGAAAAAAGCCAATTTAATATTTTCCCATACAAATATAGAAATTTATTAATTATATACTCATTTTGTTTTTAATCACAAGCTAAATCTAGCATGAACCCGTTGCATCTCCTTATGCTAATCATGGAGGAAAAGAGGCCTATAACTTTCACAATAGATACCTCTTTTTTGAGGTCCACATGTCACCAGCAGTAACAATCTGTGTGACATTATATTCTAACATCATCGCCGGCGTACCAGGAGATTATTTAAAACTGCAACAATGAAAGCAAGTATTTACTAAATTCTTTATTAAATAATGTAAAGAATGCACTATTCAATGCAAACTGGTTTCATTTCTTTGAATTCCTAGAAAATAGGAAGACATGGTGGCTCAGTGGTTAGTGTGCTTGACTTACAACCATAATGGTACAAGTTTGAATCCTACCACTATACCAACATAGATCCACTACTGTTGTGTGTCCTTGGGCAAGGCACTTTACTGCAATTAGTCTTCGCTAAATAACATACTTGTGCTTCTGTGCCTTGAAACACCAAATCAAAACCTAGAAAATACACAACCATACTAAAATAAGCCAAAAAGAAATGAGAACCAAGTATTCACATGTGTTGTGTAGCATGATGCAATTATGTATGAATCCTGCACAGTTCCAACAATGTTGGAATGATGGGAACAAAAATGAATATATAATAATAAATACTGTATAATAATAAATATTGTATAATAATAATAAATATTTTATCTGATTAATTATAATATACATATATGCAGTCTCATATAAATATAATCCCATTCAAATAAGATTTGTGACAATATGGGAGTTCACATTTCCAAAGAGTTATTTTTCACAGCACAGTAAATTCATTCATTGGGGCATTATGAACTTTCGTGCTTTATCTAAAAATGGATGACACTTTAGTGAGTAAATTCCTGAGCATTTGGTTTGCACAGATGCATCATTCTTCAATGGATCTGCAAATTTGTGGTACAAAGCAACCAAGGGAATTCATAAAAAGTATTACCACATAAAAAAGGAATTCATGAGAAGTGTTACCACATAAAAAAAAGAAATTCATGAAAAGTGTTACCACATAAAAAAGGAATTCATGAAAAGTGTTACCACACAAAAGAGGGAATTCATGAAAAGTGATATCACACAAAGAAGGAAATTCATACAAAGTGTTACCATACAAAAAAGAGAATTCACACTTATAATGGACTTTTAGTGAATGTTTATCATTTAATAGACGTAACTCAATTTCACCTAGTTATTCATGTTTTGTCATAAAGAAAAGGTGAATTCAGGAAAAGGTTGTTTCTTGGATATCAGAACATGCTATTTTAGAAAGGTGGTAAATAATTTGACAAAAATTTTGAACAGTTCAATCCCCAATTTTGACATTACAAGCAGATTTGTTATTGTTGACGTTAATGTGACTGGATGGGATGGGATGCTACATGTCTGTGGCATGATGCCTCAGTACCAGACATCACTACATGTATATACTGCCACACTGCAGACATCATAGTGACTGCAAACAAAAAGTGTCAAATACTATCATGGAAGTGTACAGGATAATTCAGAAACATTAACTCATTTAGGTAACCTACCAGATTTGATACAATAGACTTCCATTAAATTACTTCCACCATATACTGACAGTATTCCTGTATTTGATTAACAGACCTGAATCAATAGAACTCCACTATATCACTTTCCCCATACACTGTAATTGCTTAACAGATCTGATTCAACAGACCTCCATCAAATCACTTCAACCATATACCGTATTTGATTAACAGATGTGATTCAACAGACCTCCACTAAATCACTTCCACCTTACACTGTATAGGATTAACAGAACTGATTCAATAGACCTCCACTAAATCACTTCCACCTTACACTGTATAGGATTAACAGATCTGATTCAATAGACCTCCATCACTTCGAGAATATACTATAATTTATTAACAGATATGATTCAATAGACCTCAGGGAAAGAGGGCAATTTTGCATGGAAATAATAGTCAGTATGTAATATGTAATGACAAAAGCTGAATAGGACACAGATCCAGAACTGAATAATCTATATAGCAGCAAACTTGTGATCCAAGAGTCATTGGTTTAATACAGAACCATGCCAGCCTGGGTTTGCTACCTTGGAAAAGACACTTAGCTCTCATTTCCTCAGTATGATGTAGCCAGTGATGTGATAAAAGTGCCCTTACCACCAGCAAACAAACCAAACTGAAATTGTATATTTCCTTTGGGCAGTCTTTTTCCAGTACACCTGATAATTAAAGACGTATTTTTTGCTGTAAAATTTAGCAACTGCTGGAAACATCTAGCACCAAACTAGGATATGTTGTCACCAGAAGCACTGACATATCCAAGTCTATATGATCTGTTATTACCTGAGGCACTGACAGCTCAGAGTCTACAATATTTGTTCCATTTATGATTTCATGTTCACAGCACAGACCCTGATCTGCCAGCTCCTTATGCACATGATCAGCTGGACTGATGTTCTTTGTGGAAATTCATCCCTCTCATAATCTATTCTTGTAAAATAATTTATGCCAAATTGTTAATTTTACCAAAAAATTTCTTTACCACATAAAATATAAACCATTTCTATGCACAAAAATCATACCATATCTCTAAATTACATGTCCCTCCTTAAACAGTGGATCAAACTGACACATACTTGCACAGCAGATCCCACTTCAATGGTCAAATTTTGTTGTATCATTGCAACTTAATATATTTAATTTCAGTTTAGTTCTTCAATGGGTGGAATGGGGAGTAGACTACTAGTGTAAGCACACAATCTCCCCAGCAAATGAATTTGAACAACCAGTACATTTCCTTCAGCAATTTTTTTTCTTCACAATTCAGTAGTTAAAATTATGCCAAGTAAATGTTTTGAATGCAAGAGTTTCTGGTGACTTAACCCCCTGGTATCCCACCAAGGGTTCCATCCCTGCAAACAACCTTACCTACTTGTCTATGCACCCCTTGTCTGTGCACCCCTCCCACCAAAAATGACAATACTAATGACATTTCTTGATCCAGTCTAGTTCTTAGCTCAGAAGAGCCATTATAAAAAAGAGAACCATTCATGTTGTGATTTGACATCAATAAAGAGTGGTCAAGATGCAGCCCTGTTAAAACACTGCTTAGGATAAGTCTCTCCCTCACTTACAACACTGGTGCTAAAAAGATGGAGCACAGTACCCACCTTACAATCGGAATGACCGCATACTACAACGTGTCGAATATTATTTCTGATACAACCAAGCTCAAGTGCTCCTGCCTCTGTTGTAACGGTATCAAAGCTGAAGTTTTCCGCTCTTGGTATGAGATTCCCTGCATTCCGGACAATTATATTATCACCCACACTGCTGTACATGAAACGGGATGCTAGTACACGACTGTCCATGCATGTGAAGAAGACGGAAGTAGGCTGAAAAATTAACGAAGCAAAACAAACTGATAAAGAAACAAAAAAGATGGGACTTCAGCAAACCTACTTCATAATACCTGCTCCATTAAGTCATGATCCACAAATTTCGCAAAAACATTTGAATATGAAAAAGTCATTGTGATCTAATTTTCAGAATGGTGATAAGTGTCTTTCAAGATAACTATACCCATCAAATCTCATCACAGTACAAGTGATTGCGTCAGAGAATTGAAAAGAATTAAGCAAAATGCAAAATCTTAATAGAATTACAAGGGAATATAAAAAGTAGTTTATTGTGACCCTCTATTACCTGTGATAAACAGTACCATCCACAATGAATATATCCCTAAAGTTTCATCACTATACATACAACAGAGTAAGAGAAAACGAGCTAAATGCAAAAACCAAAATTCTGCTGCCTATGTCAGCAGCAACAAATGTCAAAAAGTGATACCTATCCTCGCAAGCAAGATTAAAATCAGATAAACAGACAAAAGAAGGAGATAGATAATGAAAAATATTTGTGTAATTCTATGAACATAAACAATTAGAAACTTTAAACATAAATTCTGTATTTAAAAAAATGATTAATTAAAAGTAGTCCTACAAATTCACAAAATTTTGTCTTTACAAAATGACCCTGACGAACACAACATTGAAATTTCATCATGCAAAATATTGTCCTCAAGATACTAAATCCATGAATGCAATATACCAGGGATCGGTAACCTATGGTACGCATGCCACATCGTGGCACATCAAGAGGTTTTGTGTGGCACAGGAAGGGCAGCCAAAAATCTTGATTTTAACAGTGTTACTCTCTTACTGGTGGCACGCACTCGTTCATCCTGTAATTTATCCGGAAAAAGTGGCATGCTATGTAAAATAGGTTGCCGACCCCTGCAATATATTGTGGATGGATACTGGTAGATATATTTGTAAACTGAAATGATCAGATGAAGGATGAGAAAGTTGTAGCTAGATACACAGCAAACACACCCATGCGTATATATAATCATATGCAAGTGTGTGGGTCGATCTATTGATCAGAGCTGGGGTCTCAAACACACAGCCCATATGCCACATGCAGCTCGCCAAACTGTATCCTTTGGCCTGCAAAATGATTGGCGTCACAAGGTGTCATGATAGATAACAAAGGTGGTGCAGCCCTTGGGCCAACGAAAATGCCCTCATGCAGCCCTCAGGGTGGTTTGAGACCCCTGGATCAGAGGGCTACTAATTTGAAAGAGGACACAGAGACCAAAGAATGAAAATATTTTCTTCACTCTCTGTTATGAATTCTTTAAAAATATATTGAATAATGTAGAAATCATATGCACTCTTAAAATCAGCAAGGATGGTCAGGATGAGGTAAAGCAGTATACCACGATGGATGGCAAAGGGTAGACAACTGTCATCGGCAGTGAGGAATAAATCAAAATAATTTTAAAAACTATAAAATCTTAAAACTTTAAAATTACAATAGCAAATAAGAAGACTTGAGCATTATTTCCATTCATCAGAGAATTTGCTGACTTAACTGGTTGCAATAAAAATGAGATATCTGTTCGTCACTATTTCTATACTATTTTGCCACCCTGCAAAGACAAAGTATCCAATTAAAAATGACCATAGTATATATTCTGTGATATCAATAAAAGTATAATCACTGTCGGCGATGGAACACATTTCTCTATCTATTTGAACCATGGTTTATTATATTGCTTTCAAGGACTGATCATTTTGTTACAAATTCAATACAATATTTTATTACACTTTTTATTATTTTTCGACTAATGCAACGAATATAATTACTTGTTTATTTTTAATGTCCGATAAATTAAAATTTTTGAGCTATTTGTATGCCATGCATTTATTTTTAATCACAGGTATAACTATCCCGCTTGTACAAGAACTGATCGGTCCCTTATGACTGTACACATGTACATTAAAACCCATTAAACGCTATGACTTATAGCGACGTAACACATGTAACTTACACATATATAGATTTACCTGTGGATTTTCCCGTATTCTTTGAAACTTTTCAACCATGTGAACACGGTCAATCAGCCGGTATCGTAAAATTCCCTGGAGTATCTTTGCTATACCAGGCATGATTGTTTATATGGCCTTGACATTCAGAATTTCAGTTTCAAACCCTCACCACTCAATGCATTAAGATAATATTGCCAGATATTTCCGTTGCTCTAATTGTGCCAACAGAACCCGACATAGCTTCTATTATACCAGAAATAAAGTACGTATGTTTATTACAAGGTGTGCAAAAATCATTCGCTAATTCTGGGGGTCATCTTATACAGCTGTAGCATGGGTAAAATCAGCGAATGTCAAGGATAATGTAAAAGTGTTTACAATAACAATAGGACTGTTCCATTCTTTTCTTTTGGTTTCATTCGTACCTTGGAGTTGTTTCCCTTGCATTGCTACGCCTATTTCTATTTAGAAGCACCGGCATTGTTTGATATTTTGAACGTTGCAGTGTGTGTGTGTTTGTGTGTGTGTGTGTGTGTGTGTGTGTGTGTGTGTGTCAAATAATTGATTATGTAATGTAATTAAAGCAGACATCGTAATCAGTTGGTTTGTCTAAATCGCAGGTGCTCGACGCGAGCTATGTTCAAGAAAAAGCAATAACCAGAAGGAAAAATATAACGTGTGACAAAATTACCTCAGATTACTCCAATGACCCGTTCTGACATTGGACACTGTGTATCATGCTTAGTCTGATAAATCAACCACCCAGATCTGTGTAGATACTGATGGACGATATCAATATCATCACCGGTGAGGGGCTCATTTATCAGCCTGTATCATACTATAAAAGGGACTGCTTTATAGTATGATAGACAGGATCCTTTGTCAATCTAAACTTTCAGAATTATAACCAGCACTGTTAATTCTCCTCGCAGGCACCTGCTATGACTATATGGTCTTAAACTAGGCAAAGTAAAAAGTAAAGCCAATAAGTCTGGTAAAACTTAGCAAATAATTTAATTCTCTCAATCATAAAATGAAAATTTAAGAGGAACTTAAAGTATTATAAATTTAATCCAAGATAATCCTAAAAGTTCCATAACAGGTCCAGAAGAATAGAGTGTTCTGAATGAATTCCAGGTTTTGAATATGCTGATGTGCCAGTAGTCTTGAATATGCATAAGTGAAAACAGTCTTAATATATCACAATGATAATGGCTGGAACACTTTGAATGAATTCACAATAATCCAAAAAAGTATTGTGTCCGAACAGTCATATGAGCACTCTGTCATTCAATAAATAATTTAAATAAACGCTTCCTCTCAAATTAAATGAAAACACATTAGATCTTCAGACCGATATTAAAACAAAAACAATGCTATTATAGGAATAATAATAATTGTTTAATTCTGTTTTATATACATCTCCAGGACTCTATTACGACTCTAGTTCGTAATTCATCCATGTGACCTATGTCGAAATGCAACCAACCTATGTCGCAACAATCAACCATCCAAATAGAAAAATACTGTTCTATATGCAAAACAGACCCCTGTCACGGAATCATTTGTATCTATAAGTTATACTTGTCGTGAAGGGGAGCGAATGTTATGCACATTAGAAAAGCATAATTATTTTCACTTTGATAATTTGCACTTACCACTCACTTTTCATATATGAGTAGACATCAACGGTATATTGAAGGAAAACGTTTCTATCTATTTCCATCGTAAAATTATAAAATAAAATATCAGAATGGAGAGTAGGGATTAATTTTTAATATATATATATTTGGGA
>JAECUM010005786.1:0-67425 GCA_016617855.1 Megalonaias nervosa
CTCTCTCTCTCTCTCTCTCTCTCTCTCTCTCTCTCTCTCTCTCTCTCTCTCGTGATAAGGCTATGGTGCCTTTTTCAGTTCAGATACAGTTGAACAATCACGTTTAACAAGAGAGCAGGCATTTTATACTAGGAAAATTTCATTTAGATCATACTGAAACGAAATTAATCTCCCCACCACTTTTTCAGCTTTTAATACAAACTACATAGTATTTCTTTAGTAGCAACATCAGCATAAAGCTCTAAAAAAGATATATTTTCTCACAAAGCTAAACATTTTACAATTAGGAGTATCAATGACATCGACGAGAATGGACGACAACAGCTCGATAATTTTCGTATTTTATACGAAACTGGAGTAATATTAAGTGATATGAATATGTTAGATACAAGTGATTACAAATAATTTTTGTGTCTATTCTTAGGATCATTCACCTAAATGGAAACCATATAAGCGAAACCTTTCAGGTGAATAAACTTATTTGGCTGACCCCACATTTGCATGGAAATACTACATCCATGATAAGACATTAAACTTTAATGTAAATGACAAGAGCTTCTCAGTGACGGAAGTTGTGCTTCATGAAGGTCTCGAAATTACATTTTGTAATCCTCGATTTACCTACACTCAGATCACCAGCATGAAACAGACTCAGTCATTTACATATTGACACATAATAAATCTATGTATCCTCAAATTTAAATCCACACTCAGACATAAAAGTATGTGCAATGGTAGCAGTTATATGTTCTTAATATTTAAACTTTTCCACTTGAATTTGCAATGAAACGTGTTGCAAACCATAATGATAAAACAACATCAAATGAGGTAATGTGTTGGTGGACTTTGCAGTTCGAAATCATAATCACATAATCTGAGCATTCGTGTTGCAATCTCTGATGGTATTTTTTTTTTATATTTTAAACGAATACGTATTACTATATGATGGCACAAAAGTTTTTACTCATAGATCGGAACGATTGGGAGCTGATAATCGTTTTGTACTCCTGGTGCAACAAATCTTACTATACCAAACCAACAATCTGCCACTTCTATTTTTCAGCTCTCTGAACTATTACCCTGTACTCATACTCTTACCCAGTCCCATCACATTAATCCAGGGGTCATAGTGCAAACGTCCTCACCCAAATGATGCCTGTTCCGCTTATAAGCATTGTTACAACTCTATAGTCTTATACAGCAAGAAACGAAACTAACAAGTTTTATAAAACGTAAGAAATACGTTAATTCTCTAAGTATTAAAGTGAAAATGTAATAGGACTTACAGTATTATGCATTAAATCCAATATTATCCTAAAATATTATGTAAAAGTCCGAAAGAATCGAATTTATAAAATGAATTCCAGGTCCTCAAATGTGCTGATGTGCCAACAATCCTGCTGTATGACAATGACATTGTCCAGAACTCCTTTTAATTAATTCGCAATATTCCCAGAATAATATTTTAGTCCAGAACCATTTAGCACTTTGTAATTCAGTGGATAATCCAAAACAAATGTTTCCTATCAAACTATTTCTAAACAACATTAAATGCGTCTGCTGACTGATATTAAAACAAGAACATTGGAAATAAGAATGAGCTAACTGATCAGCTCTCGTTCTTATATACGCCCATTCAGCTCTACATAGCAATATGTTCCTACTCGAATCTATGTGTCAATGCTTTCTACAAGACTTATGCCACGATATCCCACGTACAAAACGAACCAATCTAATTGAACCATCAAATGGGAAATTACCCCAAATTTGTAAGCAGGTTCATTTTTACGATTGATATTTGAAACTTGTCAACACCTATTTAATGTTCATATGCAGTGGACAGGCACGCATCAAAAGTAAAAGATACAATATAGTTATACATACCACTACATATCTAAAAATGTAAATGTACTTGCAATTGCAATTTTTTGAAAATCTGACTTTCGATACGATTTGAAGAACCACAAGGGGAGGGAACCAATGTTGACACCCCTCTCACAGATGGTTTCAACAAGGGGAACATAATTACAAGGTTTCGTTAAAATCCACCTTGCGGGTTAGAAACAGAAGTGTTAACTGGAAGACAGACAGACAAACGGAGGATATCACAACGTCCCCGACACTTTTTAAAAAACGTGGGACATAAAAATTCCAATGATTGTAAAGCAAGAGCAATCAGTTGGCCAGAAGGTCGCAAAAAGTAAGGAAAGGTCAGTCCGAGATACAAATGAATGAAGTAAACATAATTCATGGCAATGGAAAGGTGCTGTAGGGGAAGCAGGGATAGTTAGCAGTATAAATGCCACATGAGTGTTAATGGGAAGTTAGTATTACACTGACATTTTGCATGGAACTTGATAAGAATATGAAATTATTCACCGTAGTGAAATTAACACTAGGCCACCTTCTTTATTGATTTATAGCGGGTCTGATCTGCGGATTATGACGTCTAATTGGAATTTAATTTTAGGTCGCCTTTGATTTTGGCGGCATTATAGGGACATTGGGAAAACGTGCTGCAACCATTGTTGTGGGATTTTGGACTCAACGGGAACATCTATGTTAGATATGACCATTGTTTTTATCCTCTATAAATGATGCACGAAATTTGAGGTGGGTGGGGGGAATCATTTGACATCCTTAATTTAAAATTCTCACTGACATTAATTATTCTTTCATACATTGTGCACAAAGGTAAACGTTCACCTAGGCACCTATGTGCTGCTTAGACGCATTTATTTTCCCTGGTTACACTGACATACTATTACATCCCTAAAAGAATTTATCGTTGATATTGTTGACAAAGAAAAACAATATTGCACTTGAAAGAGTCACCTGGTGTATTTTGAATTAGTTATTTACGATTTTTCTTTCCCCTCAGTAAAGATACAGAGTAACTATTTTAGTGCGCAGAAAAGAAAACTAGAAGTATATTGCGATTGTGCATCTTACAGTTTGTGCTCAACCCCGTTTGACCTCAAATATAAACCCAATGATCTTTAACGGGACTAGTACTGCGCTATGGATTTGACTTCTCAGGGTCTCCATAGATTATAATGGGAAATGTAATGTTGAAAGCACCATTTAACATTCAACGAATAATTAGAAGTGACCATCATTCACGCATCTACTGACCACACATGGTAGGATGTAAAAGAGGGGTATACAAATATGAGCCAGAAATTTAAAATATGTACGTGTGTCTTATCCATAGTTAATGACATATGAAGAAAAAGAGATGTTTTCGTTCTGTAGGATAGTCTTGTGAACAATATTAAAAATAACATAGCATACACGCATCATAAAAGTTCATCCTTTTTTCATTTGCTGATGTGTTTCTATTTTGAATATGGATTGTTTTCACAGACGTCACGATTGTGTACACAAATACCCACAATGCAACGCGCGCGTACCTTGCGCCTCCATTTTGAGTCCCTGTCAAACCGTTGTCAACATCAGTCATCACGTATATTCAAGATAAAAATTTGATTTAATCGCCTATAGGGATATTTAATACAAATAATACACAGATTATATATGGAATTAAGAGCCCCTATAGCACAAAAGATAAAATAAAGCTGGACATATCCCGGCTTATATCGAAAGACGGAATATTGAAGTTGAACCGTTATCACGCATATTACTACTAAAGAGAAATGCAGTTATCACTGACAGACAATATTGTAATTTGTTTTGTTTTTTTCTTAAATTATCACGTGTCATGTCCCAAAAGATTGACATCTTGAACGATTATTTCCGGACAATGATCTTCGGAATGCAATATCAGATACGGAACTTAATAGCATGTGTATTATGCCAGAACTTGTATGTACAAATATTTGTCACTAAAGTAAGTGCTTGTGCCAAAGACAGCTGACAAACCAATTATAATTAATACGGTTAATTCTTGTATTTGTGGTGATTATCTTGAACGGAGGATGATACTGAATGAAAGCGAGGACTGTTCAAAGATGTTTCATCTTCAGTGTATTAAAATGAAGTATGTGCCGAAAGGAACATGATTTTGCGTAATATCACAGATAGGGTGAGTCAACTTTTATCAGGCATATTTGGACAAAGCGAACATGTCTCAGCGTTGATTTATATACTGGTCGTGTTTACAACCTCTTCTGTCTCATGCCTATTTATATGTCTTTATCAGCCCGGTGTGTTCCAGGGAACGTGCTGTGACGCAGGAGACATTGGTACTGTAGTTCCTGCCTAAAGCACAAACAAGATTTAAGCCTCATCTAAGCCCAACTGGAATTTTTTGCATCTCTCAAAAGAAATCATTAATATATGTAAAAGAGGACCATTGCTCCTACGATAGTATGAAAATATAGGCGTCTTTAATCAAAGGCTTTGCAACAGACGCTAAAAGTAACTGCGGCAATCTGGTAACATATATTCTGTTTGTTCAAAAAGCTGTTCTACAGTTAATGTTATTTATAACACCATTCTCCTTATTTCCGTAAAATTTCAAATAATCTGAAAAATGTATGAACAATTCCCTAAATTCGCTTGTACCTTCCAAACCTTCAAGAAAACGTATTTTAATAGATTGGAAAGAAAAAAGGTAACATTAAGGCTTTTAAGCCACGTAGCTAGAATTAAAGAGGCATAAAGCAAACAGTATGTGAATACCTCCAGCCTTTTGGACGCATACATATTTTGAAAGAGAGATTGAATTGAGCTATCTTGGAATTTACTCCAAGAGATTATTTGAATCAGACCAATGGAATGCCAGAGTGAAGTCAGTTATCATATGTATTAATAGTTCGAAGCTGCATAGTATGGACACATCGCGTGATGTTACTACGTGCAATCCTTATAGCAATCCTTATGTCAAATTACCCGGATTGGCACCATACTACCTTATGTGATGAGCTTCGATTCCTACATCAAGGACAAAATGTGCATCTTTATGTATATGTGCATGAATGCGAGAGAAAGGGAGAGACAGAGAAAGGAATACATTTACCGAATGGAGCTCAAAAGAGAATTATAAGATAATTTTTCATTCATGGTTTTTGGAGGGCTTATTTCTCGAATGTACACAGACATCTGTTTAAACAAACATCAAGCACTTAAAGAGCTGGCTCATCACCCGTGTCAGTAACTTGGCTTAAACCAGCTTTATATTTGAGCTCAATAATCCGGTTAATTTGGCGGTTTTGCAGCAGGTCTTACACTGGCCTATTTAGCCATGATCAGTCCAGCACAAAATACAGTAATTGCTTTCATTGCCAGCTGCACAAATGTATCGACCCCAAAATATCCAAACCATATTCTAGCTAAACATATACTGGGCATTATATTTATACAATATGTTTCGGTGAACTTCTTGCAGGGTCTTTGCGAGCCCAACAGAAAGCCTTTTAGAGGTGGCGCACCAATCTACACCTACATTTCGAGGCTCAGTTGAGTTAGTGGGATCTTTGGTGGATGACTCTCTTCTCTTCATGTGTCCTGACGATATTAGGAGTAGAGAGAAAGAGGAATGAAAAGCTTAATCGATGCTTGGTGGTGGCGCCTGACCCTGCATATTTTTTATTTTTTTATTTTAGCCTCTCCTGAAGGACTCACTCACGTATACATCTTTGAATCATTTCTGAAAATATTTACAATCCGTATTTTTGATAACTCTCAATAATTCTTTATGTAATTTTATATTCTTCAAGTTTAATTATGCATGACATTTATTATTTATATTTTAAACTTGTTGTTGTTCTTTTATCGTGTTTGATTTTATGTGACTTTATGAATTGTAAATAGTCTTGTATATATCAGACATTCTATGTATATTCGAAAGCCATTTACTTTTTATTTTATTTTAATTTTTCTTCTTCTTTTTTTATCCCTTTTCAGCCTAGTTACAGTTTTTAACAATCGTTTAGGAGAATTAAGAATAGCATTGCCATTATAACCATGTAACAACCATGAAATGCATATATTTATCTACACGTGTGTGTATATTGTTTACATTTTCGATAACACTCAAACAACTATTAAAATACCTATAAAAAAACTGCGGTGTGTCTATGATGTTTACATTCTCGATAAGGTAACATTGTATCTATAGAGAGGATTATATTTATACCCTGGCTTATTATTGTACCATCGCTTATTGTGTAAAGTGTGGGAATCAAGTTCTCGGTAAACACTAAGTTATTAATCACCTGAACATAATAAATGTAAATCCTGGTCCTTGCCAATGTCTAAAAAACCTTGATAATCTCTTTTCCTAGTAAATTGCACAAGTGTATACAGATAGGTGTCTTTAACCTGGGACAGTTTCAACGAAGGAGGGAAGTTATGATTTTCAGGGGATTAAAGTCTAGACAGGTGTGTTGTGTTTAACTTGAAAAGCGAGTGTCAACTTATGCAGCAAGTGTGGATGGTTGTGTAACAGACATTGTCTGTGAAATTGTACAGTATGAGTATTTAGTAATCGATCACCTTTTATAAGACAAATAACAGTTTCCACCTGCATTACGATGTTGCAAAATGACGCTTAAAATGTTTCTCTGAAGTACTGTTTATTTGTTGACAGTACATCGCCTCGTTATTTGTTGACAGTACATCGCCTCGATACTTTGCAATAGTTAGGGCTAATCTATGCATAGTTAAGAGTGACCCATACTAAGATGAACAAGGACTGTTTGCCACTGTTAGACCACATAACAATTCTTAGTTTGCATGAATTATTTTCGAGACTTCCATGTGCTAACATATTTCAGAGGCCCGAATATAGTCTTTAGTACATTTCACAGATACATGCTATTCTAATCCGATGGTCAAGGGTTTGATAACCGTGCAGGCCAGTCCGGATCGGATTCTTCGGTGCGTCCTGGGAAAGGCACTTACCTCCAGAGCAAACATTGAGCTATAAGTGCCACTATTATCAAACCAACGATTTCTTACACATTTCAAGCATATCATCCTCATTTAGAGAAAACCACTATGGACATCAGTAACAGTGATATAATAACGGAATAATTTTGTTTGTATTTCTCTTTAATGTATACCTCCAGCTAACAATGTTTTCAAATATCAAAGAAATTTTAATAAGTTTAAGTCAATTATGCAGACGTTGCAACAAAAATCCAGTCCTTAACTTTTGCAATGTAAGTTTTGATCATGGACAAATTCCTTACTATCCATTATTTATAACCACCGTTTCGTGAATGGGTTGCTTTCTGTGAATGAGTACATTTATTTTAAATCTTAAAAAAAGTTTACGCATGGACCGTACATTCACTATATATTACAAGTCAACATTTTCAGGTAGCATGAAACAGTGTATTTTACAATTGGAATAAAAGATATGTCAGCAGTGTCAGGTAGCATGCAGGAGTCTGTGTCACGATAAGATAAAACGATATGTCGACAGTTTTAGATAACATGCAAAAGTGCGTACAGTATTAGGTAAGATTCAACATTGTGTGTTACGATGGGAATAAAAGGCTTAAAAATATAACTCGCGCCCCAGGGTGCACAACAAATAAATTGTGTGCTGCGATTTTGAAGTTGCAAATTAATTGGTACAGCTTTTGTAATAATCGTGCCAGACAACTAAATTAAATTCAGTATCAACAGGTTTTAGGACCGTACACATTGCTTTTATGTCATGTTGCACATCAAAACATGAATTAAGAAAAAACTTTAAAAGACTACAGATACACAGGATAAAGACCCTAACTGTTCAAACGTCTTTCTTATACACATGTTAATGGAAAACAATTCATATGACCAAACAATTTTGAATTACCATTTGATCTTAAAGGATCATTTAGTCACATACGGCCTGTGACAAATCATCCTTTCTTGTCTGGAAGCGTGGATGGATTCATTTTTCACCTTCATTCTGGGACTATTGATTACTTGTAGTAGCCCTAAATCTAACGAGACAAATCCCTCTTCTTGGTGTCCGTCCCAAACTAATAACCTTATCTCGGACAGGTCCTGCAATTTGAGTCGAAAATATGCATGCAGAAATATATGCTTAAATGTAATATTTCAAACAGAACTTAAGTATAACAAGCAAATTCAAACTATGGCGCGAATTATCAATAACGCGAAAGCAATCACAAACTGTGAACAACGTACCTCCGCTCCAACGTAATCATTGTCGCCATTTTTTTAAATCATGTCCTAATATTCAAACAAACAAATATTCCAACAAAACATGCTAACTTTGACCTTAAAAGTCGACTACAATTAGGTCTCAGACAGAATGCAGCTAGGTGAAGCGAACTCGTCAGCGGGTCAGATAAGAATGTGTCTCATGCTCTTGGCTCCCCCAGCTACTCACTGGCATACGAGGTTGCAAAAGACTAATTCAAAACAAAAATTGTGTGGAGTAAGGTATTGCCTCCTGATGACGTCGGACACGAGCACGCCATTATGTACAGTGAATCATAAATCTGATTTCGGTCTGAATCCAAATCATTATTCAAAGAAAGGAATGCAACTCATTCGTTGCTACATTCCATAGAGCAAGCAGCTTGGGATCTGGCCGTCCCGAATCAATGATAAAACGTTCAGATGGAGCAACGAGGATAAAGTATCTGGAAGAGTCCGATCCTGGCGTGAAAACCCATACAACCTTTTATTTAAACATGCATTTATATATCATTTATAGTCGGATACATTATAGCTCAAAATGCCCACCCCACCCCCTACAGGAAGTGCAAGTGTGTTATGATGGCATACGCAATGTATACGAAATGGAGGAGAAATGTGCACTCGTTTGGATGCGGAATATGGCTAAAGGCGTCATATTTACTTTGCAGGAGGTTTAGGGGAATCAGAAATAAGCAATATGCTATAGGAAGAGAAGATAGGAAGAGGGATCAGAAATTCAATGAATAGTATGAACGTCTGGCTGATATTTATTATTAAATTAAAATTTAAATGCCTTATTTGTTTGGAGAAAATACAAGTCGTTGTTATACAGCTGACAAGCATGGCGATGAACTACAGATGGCTAATAGAGTTTCAAAGAACTGTTCTTTATTCTGAGGAAGATAACTTGTCATAGAGCTTGAAAGCATGCCAGTGAAAGAGACTCTCCACGCCAAAGCAGCAAGGGTGAGACAGGAATACGAAAATCGGATGGAAATCGCGGAAAGGCGCCGAAGGAGCTGGAGGATATGTTTCACCCAATACACATAACCAAGCATCTAAACTTGAGGCAAGACTCATAATTTGCCGCTATAGTAATCACTTTGTGTGCATAATGGCCGGCGTAGTGGTATTATAGAAATGCAAATAATTATTTTTAACAAACTGACGTCTAGTGTGCCTGTTCACAGCAATTTATAAGCGATGGACTGCACTGACCGATATTTAGTAAATACGAAACCACTAAATAACTTGGGTTAAACGACCTATTTCAACGAGGTTGATCGCTGTCTTTTAAATCTAACAAAATATGTGTTCAACGCGTCACGCCAACTGTTACATGTTATCGGTAATTTTGACCCTTTTCGTAAACCATGATTGTTATGTTGGTAATGTTGAGAATCCTCACCTTTGTAAAGAAAGTTGCAATAATTCACGATCCTTTTTGAAGGCAATTAACCGCTCTTTTTTAAACGCGCCAAAACAGCTATCTAAAAGTGGTTAACTGGTACTTGTTATGTGTGTGTGTATGTGTGTGTGTGTGATTTGGATTGTTAACGTAGCTTTAACAGTTTTTCAGTCATATCTCTGCGATGTCTGCAGTGTGGCAGTTTATAGTGATGTCTAGCACTGAGGCATCATGCTGCAGATATGTAGCATGATGTCCCACCCAGTCACATTATTCTGACACCAGGTCGACCAGTCCTAGCACTAAACTCTTCATGCTGAGTGCCTAGCGAGGCAGCTGTTAGTACCATTTTTTAAGTCATTGGTATTGTTATGTATGTGTAATTTAATTACTTGTGTGTTAATTTTAAATTCTTTTTTATTTTATTTTTGTTATATTACATTTTATTGCAATGATAATTTTCTCGGGATTTGATATTATTTTCGGAAAATTCGGATGTTCTGTTTTGACCTGATTAGAACGCAAAAGTATTACTTTATCACTATTTTTTAGCTCAGCTTGGTTGAGAGATTTTGAAAATACTAAGTGAAAATGATTGGTTATTACCAAGGTCATGTTCGGCCCACGTGTTAGCTATGTTGTAAACAGCTTTATTTTAAAATTCATTTCCAGCGTGAGAATTTGATTCTTAGATAGGGCTATTCTGGCCTACGTGCAAATTGGCAAATATTTTACTGCGCTGTTCGAATTTAGTGATCACGTAGCCCGTCACGCGAGCCATCATGTTATCTAAGAACACGGATTAAAACAGACATTTTCTAGTGGATTTGGTAGGTCGTAAATAATACCTTGAGGCTGAAAGGTATTCCTGTTGTTGCCATTTTGAATTGAACTTTTCTTATTTAAAATAATTTATTCACCTTGGAAAATACTCTTCTTCATCAAAATTCTTCGACAAAGACATTTAGTGGAAATTTATTCTGGAATTCTAAAGTGGAACATTATAAATTGTGATTCAACGAAGAACTGTTGACATTAGTACAACGACTTCATCTGACGTCATCGTCCTCCATCTTGGAACATCTGACGTCATCGTCCTCCATCTTGGAATTTCGTCGGGATTCGAACTTCGATTCATTTAGAACATTTTAGTGATAGGACTTGTATTTTTAAATTCCAGGATTAATTTTTGGATTATATTCAGAAACTGTAAGTCTTATTTCATATTTTTACCCTGTTTTCTAGGGAAATAAGTTATTTTGTTAAATTTACAAAGCTTGTTGACTTCATACTTTTCTTTGTTACTTTGTACGAGCCTTAGTCACGTAACAGTATGACTCGGCCGGGGTTCGAACCCGCGACCTCCGGCATCCGAGGTGGATGCACTAACCACTAGGCCACCGGGGCGGCCGTTACTTGTTATATTTAGCGTTGTAGTGCACAATGTTTAAGTATTTATTTCTATCAGATAGTCTGTTATTTACAATGATATCCTTGTAAATACCCAACCTGTTATTGCTTTATTTAACACTGTAAGTAAGCTGTGTACGTAACGATAAGAAACGAAGTTCTTGGTGAACGTTACCTTATTGATTTCACGACTGTGTGTATGATAAATTACATCCAGGTCAGTGTCTAAATGCGTAAATACGGTCTGTTTGAGCGTAAACATACGTCATGGCGCTTGGTCAAGATATACTGTCCCTGGACGATATAATGATTAGACAATTAGGAGAAGGCGAGAAGGAGCTAGATGTATTGACGTAAGTCATATATAGTGTTATAAACAGTGTAAGCAGGCTTCCAAACAAAAGTAAAAAGTTTAATACATTTTCAGTTATTATGAAATATATTGGCAAATAAGCATATGAAAAAACCCGATGAGAAAAAGGTAAAAAGCGAGTGGTGGGTTTTTAATGGGTTGCTCAGGCAAACATTTGGCTATACTAACCACTAAAGGAAGTGACAAATGGATATTCACATTTTTTTATCATAATGTTATGGAAGCGCAGTGACTACATATTTTTCATGATTCACTCTAGTAAAATATAAACAATATTTCTATTCGAGAATCCACTAATTCAGAGGCTAGCTGAAAATAAATTAGTCTCTTTCATAGTTTCATTCAAGTATTACCTAATCTTTCTCTGTCTGGCTAATTTCACCCCGGTAAAATAGCCATGTTTTGAAATTGTCTCTGTGGTCCTGTGAAACTTGAATGTTCTCTGTCTATCCAAAGTATGCCTCTTTTACACCAGTCAGGCGTCACGATTATTTCCATTACGATTTGATTGAAGTTTTTGGACCTTATTCATACGTCGTAAGTTGAAAAGTTAATTGGATGGATTATTATTAGTACCTCATATATTGCATATGGTATTGGAGCTAAACATTCGTAAGGACACACACAGGCAGTCGACCGGAGCTGGTTTAAGTGGGTTTCGATCCTGTGACCTTTGCATAACGACTTGAACGCGTTATCAAATGAGCTACCCTGAACTATAGCGACTCCCGTTTTAGTTGAAAAGATTAACACTGACTTTAAATTATGTCTTGAAAACTTGTATCTCTATGCTTGCCTGTATGCATCCATGTACATTCAGCTGTACAGTTGGAAATAGGTGACAGATCGTTACTACAAAACTGATGCATTTCTGTTTCACACTTTTTCAAACCCGCATTCTTGTAACAGCGAAGGTAATATGGCAATTGTAAAAACAAATTTAATCCTGTTCCATTTCCTGTATTAAATTCTTCTCTATATTTCTATTTCAGTTTCAAAAGTCGCTTAAGTTTTCTTTCGCTATAATTTTTTTGATTTTCCTTTTTTTTCTTCTAACTTTTGATATTCCAACATGTTTTCATGTTTAATATTCTCAACATGAATTAAAGGTCACATATCAGTATGACCCTGAAACAGGCATTAAAATCCAGGTGTGTATGGTGTTTATATTTTTGATAAGATATAGAAAGGTTTTTATATATACCTTACCTTGGTATTCTAACATCGCTTATATGTGTACAGTGTTAGTGCGTGAATATTTCAAATCAAGTTGTCGGTAAAGATTACTGAATTGATCTCCTGGTCAAATGAAATTTATGTCCAGGTCCTTGTCAATATCTAAAGGAGTAGATAATCTCCTTTCTTGGTAAATTGAACGAGTGTGTGCAGAGCGGTATCATTAACCTAGGACTGCTTCCAACGAAGGAGGTAAGTAATGATTTTTAAGTCTTTAAGCTCGAAAACTGTATTAAGGGGTTAGTTGTGTTTAAACCATAAAGGCAGCGGTCATCTTGCACATTAAGTGTAGAGGTTCGTTCACAGGTCTTGTGTTAAAATTAGACATTATTGATTAAACATCAGTGCATCGGTTTTTAGTTAATTTTACACTATTTAAAACACTAATACCCATTTTAATGTGCGCTAAAATGTGATACAATAACGTATAACATTCATTTTATACTGGATTATTATTTATTTGCTGCGTTGCTATAGTTCACTGTTATTCTTTGTATGGCTTATGTGATCCATACCAAGACCCACAACATTGATCACAACCATTAGACCACAAACTAAAACGTGTTCTAGTTTGTATGACGTGGGTATTTTCGTTACTAATATCTACCAATTTTTTGAGGTTCACATATTCATCATCAAATGATCTTTAGATAATTTCATTAGTGCGACCAAATGTATCTTTGCTTGATAGAGCGGCTGCCTGCAAACCAAGGGTTGTGGGTTTCATATCCCTCCAGGTCAGCCCGATTCCAATGCCTCTTTGTGTCCTGGGAAAGGCGCTTAACTAAAGTTATCCTTTGGTTCTATAGCTAAAAATATTCTTAAAATGCTTTTAGAATCAAACCAGTGATTACTTCAGACATTAAATAGTCATAAGAGTTAATCACTATTGAAATTAGTAACAATTCTACAATAATTTAGTAGTATTGGAGTTATAGTTTTGATGTGTCTCTAATGCCTACCACCAGATTGCAATTGTGTCAAACATCAAATACATGTTGAACAACTTTAAGACGATTATGCAGATATCGGAACGAAAAGTTAAAGTTTAATAATGTAAGTTGTGATAATGGAAAAATTCTCCGCTTTTTTTTTTTTTTTCTTTTTGTTGTTGTTGTTGTTGTTCCGAATGGGTTGCTTCCTGTGAATGAGTCCATTTATTTCAAATTTTAAAGAAGTTAGAGTGATTGACTGTACCTTTATGATACATTGCATTGCATACAATGCTAGGTAGAATGCGAAAGCGTTTGTTATGAATGGACAAAAAACATGTCAACGGTGTCAAGTAGTATGCAACAGCGTGTGTTGTGATTGGACAAAAAGGCATATCAACAGCGTCAGGTAGTATGCAAGAGCGTGGGTTGCGATTGGACTAAATGCATATCAACGGTGCCAAGAAGTATGCAAGAACGTGTGTTACGATTGGACTAAAGACATGTCAACAGTGTCAGGTAGTATGCACGAGTGTGTGTTACGATTGGATAAAAAAATTCATGTCAGCAGTCTCAAGTAGTATGCAAGAGCGTGTGTTACGATTGGACAGAAACATGTCAACGGTGACAAGTAGTATGCAAGAGCGTGTGTTACGATTGGACAGAAACATGTCAACAGTGACAGGTAGTATGCAAGAGCGTGTGTTGCGACTGGACAAAAATAAATGTCGACAGTGTCAGGTAGCATGCAGTTACGCTGAGATTTATTTAATTATTACTGACTATTTTGTCCACGTCATCTAATATCAATCTTTCATTATTAGGTTGTTGGAAATGTTTATTCTGCTCAAGAATAAATTTAATATGAAGAAACTCGTGAAAGATATGTTCCGCTTCCACTCAACGTACTCTAATAGTCCACTCCTTGCCGAGGTCAAATTCACAAATTGCACAGTATGATGTAACAGAACGCAAATACTAAAGACTTTATTCCAGGTATTCGTACACGTAACTCAAAGATTTTACTATATCTCTAATTAAAATATCATTTCTTTGGAGGATTGCTCTTTTGTCAATTTGGAAAAGCTATTAAAATTAATTAATTAAACTGTCGCTACTGTTGGAAAATGTGGTCTTGCCTGAAGCGCATGAGGCCGGCAGGCTCTCTACATTATATTTCAGTCACGTCTACAATATGCAACAGTATGAACAGTATAATCTATAAGTATGACGTGAAGTGATTTACATAATGTTGTGTCATGATAGTCCTGTTGTGACGAATGAAGCAAATAGGATGTAGATCCACAACATATTGAATGGAATAGATATAAAGTAGTCACTAATACGCACATTCAGTGGAATCGTAGGAATAATCAGTTCTGTTAACAGTTCCTCAAAGTCCTGAGCACTGTTGTTATCTTCCGTCCTCGTAAATTTGCTGCAAAACTGAATAAAAAAAGTCGTAGCATGGTAAGATTTTGTATTATTTCTTGACAGCAATCTATTTCGTTTTGAGGAATTACGTTTGCAAAACGTTATTTGGTGGTAAATTATACGGAATCGGATCTGTAACTAACACATACACAGTGAAGAAGTCTGTTCTTGACGGGACACATATTTTAAATTTTTGTTTGTTATCCCCTAAGCCTGGGTCTTCTGGATATTTGTGCACCACTGCCACATTGAAGTCCTAGAATAAAACGATCGCACGATGTCAATAAGATAGGAGAAGAAAATAAGAGGCACACGAGATGAAGTCTTGGCTCAAGTCCATCTCAGCGATTTGGAAAACGACATGAGCAAGCCTGAATCAACACCTTCCACGACTCAGCCCACACCAAGAGAGTCTACTCCAAGCCAAAGTCAACCAGTAGCTCCCAAAATTATTATCATATTTGAGAGGGGAAAAAAGGCTCCTCCAGAGAATCTTGAACCATGGCCTACACTTACACGGTGAAGTTTAAAGATTTCAAGTCCGATGTTCCGCAGTTGAAATCAAGAGGTCTGTGGTGTTCTTTGTTATCCACAATGGAACGACAATGCCAAGCCAAAGAAAACGATCGTTTGAGAGTCTCCATTAATCAGGACAGTTTGAAGTCTGGATCGACTTCAACAACCCGGCAAAACTGACACCTTCCTAAGTCATCGACAAGATTCAACACGTTCAGCAATTCACTTAGTGACTACGTTTCTGGCATTTCGTTTGCCAGCCGGCTCCTTATGGACTATTTACGAACAGTACCTGCAAAGACATCATGGTTGCTGATTTAATGTGCACAAGAGACTCGTTCTGTTAAAAGCGTTTCGCTGTTACATTGATACTTCTCCTCTCCTCTGTGTGAAAAAGAAGATTAGTGAAGCTTTATCGACTTTGGATGCTTACGAAGATTTGTATATAGCTTCTGACCTACACGAACATTTGAAAGATGTGCGTGAGTGGATCCGTTTTGGCTTCGATGCTTGGACGAAAGAAAAGGCTGAATATGACAAAGATGTATGTTAATGGCTTAAAAAGTCAAGTGAACAATATGACATTTCAACCTGTGTTAGCCACAGTGACAGAAGAATTGAACACAGAGGAAAACCAAATTCAGAACAGCAGTACCGTCGACGACGTCGACACCAATGAAAGGTCATTCCGTGAGGAAATATTTGAGACTGTCTATAGTGTAGAGACTCAAAGAACGTTACAGAGTGTCCCTAGAAATTCTAGGACACCACACATTCATCGACAATATTGTACAGTGACTTGTTTGTATTGCACTGTAATCATTTTCCTTTTCATTTTAGCCATGTACTTAACCATCTGGCTTTTATGTGTTTTTATATTTCACGTAAAGTTACAACTTTGAAGACGGAATTAACTTGTCCCGAAAAAGTATAAAATCTCTTGTTTGATTTATGTTATTTTCAAAATTGAAAACACCTGCGCTATGGCTACATCTTCTACTTCTATTCCTCTAATGTGAAAGTAATTGACGAATAATTAGATTGTTCTAGTTGGGAGGCACTGTGTGTTCGCCATCCTTATAACATGTTGATTGCTGGACCGATTGGTTCAGGCAAAACGGAATTTGTCAAACGATTGATCGACCACAAAACTCATTTGATCGATCATCCACCCCAAATAATCGTGTAGTATTACAAAGAGTTGCAATCGGCTTATAGCCTCCTTCAAGAAAGTCAAGGAGATCCATCGTGTTTGTGAAAGACATTCTTCGTGAAGACGACGGGATTGCGTCTGACACGGGTCAAACACATCTGGTCATCTTCGACGACATACTTAGAGAAGACGAAGAAGAAATTAAACTTTGCTTTACTCGCAAAGAGCATCATCGTAATGCCAGAATCATTTACATTACCCGAAATTTGTTTCAACAAAGTAAAGCCCATCGTATCGTCAGTCTCAATGCCTATTATGTGGTTTTATTTAAATGTCCAAGAGATAAAAATCAAGTGCAAGTGTCAGAATAACCATATGGAACTCCTATACTGATTAATGCGTATGATTATGCCACTCAAGCACCTCAAGCCTATTTGCTCTTCGATTTTAAACCCACCACACCCGATTATTTGCGACTGGTGCCAAGAATGAGGTTCTGTCGGATGCGCCGTCGGCTTAATAAATCTATTAAACCCTCTGACAATTCTTGTCTGTCTCACAATTCGTTAACATGACTTCCTTTCAATCTCATCTTCCAGGCAAATTGAATCGTGCGTTGTACTGCATCAGTCGCGAAAAAATTAACAAGTGCGAGCTTGTGTCTTAGAAGCCAGTTTCAAAGAAGTCTTTGGATGGTTTACTGTGACGGCGCGTCAATAACTTCAAGGCATCATTCACACCCCTCATCAAATCAAACGCTTTTTTTGACAAACACAAAGTAGCCTTGTCGCAATTGGCAGATCCCAGAATAGCTATTCAAACCAAAAAGCAAATCATTTTGCAACCTGGAGGTAGCGGTTCTCTCAT
The DNA here is from genome assembly GCA_016617855.1 of Megalonaias nervosa. Lineage (NCBI taxonomy): Eukaryota > Metazoa > Mollusca > Bivalvia > Unionida > Unionidae > Megalonaias > Megalonaias nervosa. Next base: position 17,457 of record JAECUM010005786.1, read on the forward strand.
TATTCGTTCCCTTTTAGAATGGGATCCTAATGCCTCAGAAACAACCCCAAGAAAAGAAAGCATCTCCCCAAAGACGTTCAAAGAAGATCAGTTGTTCTAAGACCAGGTCACCTCCGAAGACAAAGAAAAAGAAAATCCCCAAGAAAACAGCTTCTACCTGAAAGAGAAGCAGTGCTGTTCGGACGCAACCCTACTCCCCCAAACCACGACCGTCAGTTATCGTGTCTCTTGCAGCTTCTACTTCGCCGTTGACCCAAATTAAAAAGATGACGCTTTGACGCAAGGAAAAGAATTTCTCCATTATGTCATCATCGACAAATAAAACTCCAAAGAAGCCTTGTTGAGAACAGGCAAAAATATGTTGATTCAAACTGGACAATACCGTTTGGCTCGCCGAGAGACTCCTATAAATGCGCTGCACGCTGCTAACCTAAGCATTCCTTCCTTCTTCACGCCACAGCAAGAAGAAAGTAGAAAGAGACGTCAACGCCCCTCAGCAGCTCATAAACGCTTTGCAAGAAAGACCAGGTATAGGAGAACAGCCAGAGAATGAGACATTTGATTATTAAACAGAAAAATGATTTTGCCAATGTACCATTTCAGAACTGGATCTATTTGCCATGCCACCCACAATGATGACCATGCGAGACTCCTAATTGGTAGAATTTCATCCCGTCTCATATTTGACGACTTCAGCCCCAATCAAATTTGAAATCATAGGACAAACCAAAGATTACATCGATCTAGATAGAAGTTGCCCATACCTGAAATTCAAAGTTCTCAAAATGGACGATACCGCTCCAGGTACAGATGCCAGAGTAGCAACCGTCAACCATTTCGTGCATTCCTTATTCATCCAAGTAGATTTGTACTTGAATAACACATGTTGGCAACATCATGGATACTTATATTTACCAAGCGTACCTAGAAAATCTCTCTCAGAGTCTGTAGAAGAAGCCAAGTAAACTCATATGTACGCTTGCGCACGTTGGAGAAGTTCAAGAACACAGCCGTGACACAAGATGACAATCCTCACAGTGAGAAAAAGAAAATCCTACAAGGAAGCAGTTAAGAATAAATGGATCGTTGGCATTTGGACTTGGGGTTGAAAGACAAGTATTTGTTGAACGGAGTGGATGTCCGCGTGAGGCTGAATTGAAGCAGTACTATTTTCCATTTGATGGCCAATGCTAACGTGTACAAAGCCATCGTTCAATAAGCTCGACTCTATGTACGACGCGTGGAAGAGTTACCAAAGGAGGGAAACGATATCAGTAACACTCTGACCAGGATCACTGCCAAGTATCCGATACGATGAAATGAAGTGAAAACCTCCATTTCTGCTGGACTCTGATTCAAGATCGAAGATCATCTTTTCCAAGGACAGTTACCCAAACGTTTAATCATTGGCATCGTCAGCAATAAAGCGCACAACAAAGTGAAAAAGATATAAGGCAGTCGAGATGGCCAGACCTTGCGCACCAGCCCCTTCGAACCAAACTTTGATCAGAAGCATTTCTTGATATCTTACTTTCCCTGTACGACGCCACGGGACAGTTAGGCACCAACAACAGCCAAGACATTTCGTACAACGATTACGCAGAAGGTTTTTGGGCTTTTGATTTCACTCCTGACCATGCCAGCAACGTGGGACATTTCTAACCTATAAAATCTGGTCAACTTCGTATGGAACTTCTGTTTGCTGAAGCTCTACAAAAAGCGGCGAACGTCATCTTGTATGCAGAATTTGATAATACTCTTGAAATCAACAGCTTGAGAGAAGTAATTCTAAACTATTAGAAGCTATTGAAGAACCGTATCCCTCTTTGGAATGTGTAGCATCTTTGGACATGGGGGACGATGATGTTTTTGAACCAGAACAAAGAGAAAAAGAAAAAGAAAATGACGAGGAGGACATCATTATGCCACGATGGCAAGAATCGTTTAGTTTTCTGTTTTGCTAAGCACCTGGTTGAAAACATTATAGCGTTGACCAAAATCGTCAGGAACTACTACCAAATGCTTTTGAACAACACCCTCTGTCCACCCTAGTGGAAGCTGCTGAAGAATTAACAACAATCCATGGGTTGGAGGCATTCCCGGATCAGCAGTATGAGGAAACCAAAAGTACGGAAGAATGTATGAAAGAAGACATCAACCGCCAAAGTTTCAATCTGACGTCCTTTCAGCCCATTTTAGGGCTAATTACTATCCAAATGCCTCGTTATTTAATGGTTTTCAAATTGTCTTGGAAACCAGATTCGACTTAACCAATTGACACGAATCTGTTTCTTTGGTGACCATTCAAATTTTCACATCTATGCGATAAATATTGACAGAAAAATGTGTTTATAGTCACTACGGCTAATGACTATTAGGGTAATATTATGACCTAAATTGTACGCTTAGTATTCAGAATTTCAAATTCTATGAAGTGTACGAAAAATTTAACCATACTGTGCATGACTGAATACGATTGTGGCTTACAAAGGATTGACAATAGGGAATAACCCATCTAAGACTGGGCAAGATTTGACCTACGTACGACTGGCGTTTTAGTGCTCCGTGGGCCCTTGTGTCCTCCTATCGGGTCAGTTTCCTCCCTTCTATGGCCAGAACTATCTAATAATTATGTGCCCGGATGAGCATCTACGCACGGAACCTGGGTGACGTCATAAGAGCTGTGTTCAATCACACTCGACGTCTTACACTGCAGCGGTGGATGTTAAATTACATTGAGTGTGTGTTGGGTCTATTCCCACTCATTACACCCACAAACAGGTCGATCGGTACTTCATTGTCGTTCGACTTGTACGTTAAATTAAAAGGCACACTCGTGTGCATAAAGGCGTTGACAGGAGCTGCAGATTTTCTCCACTCACGAGCAATTAGGAAGCCAGCCTGTGCAGGCATAAACAAGTCGCAAATGCCTAGTCGGCGCAAGCGACTATAATCCAATATCAGTCAGTCAATCTGACCATCCATCGGTGACTCGTCAACAGATAAACATGCCTTCAAACTTAGCTAAGCTGACTGAGGCTCAGGTGTATTTCCATCGTATCAGGCAGAACCTGATTGATCTCTTAGAAGAATGCTTCCACGAAGACGTGAAGCAAGAAGAGGAAGAAGAGAAAAAGTGGACAGAGTCATATAGAAAGCAGAAACAGCAGCAGCAAAAACAACAGCAGGAGCAAGAGACACGATTTGTGGATTGTAGAGTGGACACCATGATTTCACCTTCTCCTTCAGCAGAAGTAGTCCTTACCCAGTGGGAAAACATGCAGCGAGACACGGTAATCCTCGCAGACGTTAAGAGATTGCCAAAACCAAACACATCTTTGCTTTTCAGGGCTAGCGAGATCTCCAGAAAAGAGACTAATCAATTATCAAAATTAGTTTTGTTGTATGTTAGTGTGTGTGTGTGTGTCTTTATTCACGAACCCATCTCCCAATTCTACAGTGAGTATGTGTTTGTATGTAAGGGTTTTAGAGGTGTGTCTATAAATACTTCAATATCCTTGCTTGCATTATAGTGTGTGTTTGGTAGGTCTTGTTGTATGAGTTTATTGTAATATAGTGTATTTGAAAGTAAAAGATGAAAAGAGAATTTATTTTAGGTCCGCGCAGCACATGTTCACAATGTTTTGGTCTTGTGTGTGGTGCGTATTGCAGTTTGTGTGAGGGGTGTTTTCCTACACGTCCGTGCTTCAGGCATATAAAGCGGAGTGTTCGCAAGTTTGGCTACCCAACGTTGACCAGTAAACATAGAAATAATGATAAGCGAAAGGAAGATCAAAATGTTAAAGATTCAGGGGTATGTAACCCGTGTTAGTCAACTCATGTAGGAAAAACCTAGTCCTCATTACCCTAAAGGAAGGGGCAGGTAAGACTGAGGAGAGAAGAAGAATAGGAAAGAAAAGATACTTCCTCACCACATGATTAGCTCGGACTGTGTTCATATGCTTCGAAATTATATATTCATTGCCAAAAACTTTTTGCTCTTATGTTATATAAGTTTTTATTCTGTATGTTTATGTCCCCATCAATCCCTTTGTCCCTATAAAAACCCTTTTGTTCCCTCTATACCCTTGTCCCTATCAATCCCATGACGTCACCCATGTTAAATTCTCATTGTCCACCAAGTGACATTCTCATGTTAATTTCCTATTGCTCCCCGAGTATCATTCCCATGTTAAATTCCCATTTTCCCCCAAGTACCATTCCCATATTTATTCCCATTGTCCTTATAGTGCTATATTTTCCTTATTGTGCCATACATAACTACTTAGGGCAATTGTCATCAATAACATCATACACATCATGTCCTCATCATCATCATCATCCTAGAACGTTCATTCAGCAGAATTATTACTGTTAAACCATTAGCCATTATAAATTTGAATATTTCTGACCATTTCGTGACAGTTTACTTTCAATTTCGCTCTTTCCTGAGATAAGCGTTTACCTTAATGCTGGGAAATATCTTAGGTATGAAACATTTTGTGAAACACATTTTGGAGAGGACTCTTTCCTAAGATTTGGCTTATGAACGATTTAGATGCATTCGTCTCTCGCAACGTACAGAAATCACAATGAGTGTTCGTAACTTTAGAATATGCTTTCCCTGCGCGCGTATTTGCTCGGAGTCATCTACGGACACTAATACTGCGCAAGTTCTTGAATCTTGTATTGTCTCATCCTCTACTAAATCACAAAGGCCTGCAGCTATCAGAAAAGACCACTGATATACATATATGGACAAGACTGAATTGCCATACGTCTTTTGGAGTCACAGGAGAGGTTAGTTAAACTAGACTAGCTGGTTGCGAAGTTTAGGAACTTGTGGAGATATATTACCTTATTTCCTGTAGACCTATTTAACTTTTCTCTAATGTCAGTATCTAGGAAAGGTACAGTAATAATCTCACGAATGAGACAAATGAGCCTAAATAAAACAAAATCATGCTCACAGATTACTGGCAAAAACGTCCTGGGCACATATGGTCAGACAATAATAGGAAATGCCTTATTAGCTGTGCATACTCTTTGATTGGAGATGAATTTGCACTAAAAACATGCGCATAATAGTCGACTGCGTTTTGCAATTCTTACAGAAATTTTCAGAGAAAAGATTTCACAATGGCAGACAGAATTAAGACAAACGACAGGAGACCCAAGCATGGCAAACTATTGGTGGCAGCCATTGACTTCGGGACCACATGTACAGGCTATGCCTATTCTCTGACTCAAGATTACGAAAGGGATCCGTTGAACATTGGGGTACAGTATTTTTATTTGCCTTGAGATATCCAAATTGTCTTTCTAATAGAGATAAATATAATTAAGTTAGATAATCAATGACAATACGCGAGCTACTGCCCCAAATAAAGCCTTGAGAGACATTTATAACACAACTATGAAACAACAAGCTTTTATCATTTTTGTCTTCCCATAAACCCTAAAACCCCTACAAAAATATATACAGCTTCGGAGTATAGCATTGCCAGGCACTTAGGACTATTAATATCAATTCAGCCAATTGCTGCATTCAAAAAAGACTGCTAGTCTTGCGAATGCCAAATATTCTTCTTCTTCTTCTTCTTCTTCTTCTTCTTCTTCTTCTTCTTCTTATTATTATTATTATTATTATTATTATTATTATTATTAGTAGTAGTAGTAGTAGTAGTAGTAGTGGTAGTAGTAGTAGTAGTAGTAGTAGTAGTAGTAGTAGTAGACGTAGATGTAGTAGTAAGACTATTAAGCTTATGTTGATACTACGTCATTTCTATCAACGTAGTATCATCTTCGTATATATAACTCTCCTTGAAAACCTTCTAAAGTTCTAAATTGGTTGGTTGGAATTTAATCTACCGTGTTAAAAATCTAAATAAATATGAGTTCCATTCATGCAAGATCGCTATACAACGACGTTTGAGTCTACATAATATGATGAATGTGGCGTTATTTACAGCTGAACCATTCCTCCATATTCATCGGATAGAACGTTACAATAACTTGACAAAGTCACAAAAAACACTTCGAATTTTCCGTAAGCTACTGATTCTTTTAATCTTTGGGCTTCCAGCAGAATTGGTTTTGTTGGCGAGGGAGTAGTTTAGGGGGGACAGTGGAGAGCTTATGGGCAGTTATTAAGCAAATAGTTATGCTTGCAGTTCTTTTACAACACATAGGGAGCAAACGTCTTAATTCATTGTGAATAAAATATTATCATGTAGATCCTCATGGAAAATTCATCATAACATGATAGCATACATCAAAGTTTTTCAAAAGTGAATACAGCTGAATTTTGATCCTATTTACTTTTATTGCCATGCTAATACAGTCCATTGCTTGGCGTTATTTAATATTTTGTATATTACGGCAGGATAAAGCGCGTTCCCTGAAGTTAGAACCTATTTTGGGAAACACAGAAGTGTATCTTTCTGAGAAAAACATGATGCATTGAGAACATTGATAACGGTAGAGATGGTTCTAGGCATTTGTTTATCCACTATATTTAGAGACTTTATTTGGCGAGATATAGTTTAAGAGCTGCAAAGAAATGTGAAGAATTTTATTATATTTGTACTTTTCCGCTCTTCCCCTTATTCTGCAAACACACACAGGCACACACACTCACAGAGCAGGTTAGTAGAGAGTTACTTAATTCATATGAGAGACCCTGGAAGCAAATAAATGAATAAACTTAAAATGCTGGACAGGGTATATGTCCCACATTCCTTTTTCTTTGTAATTCTAGTCGTTGCGTCTGTTTTGCTTTTACTTTTCAGACAAAACAATCATAGAAAGGAAGTGCAGAAATCGGCCTACAGGCACCTACATCTATCCTTTTTGATCCTGACAAGAATTTTCATTCATTTGGATTTGAAGCAGAAAACAAGTACCAAGATCTTGCGTTCGAAAAACAACACAGAGATTGGTACTTCTTCAGACACTTCAAGATGATACTGCATCACGTGAAGGTAATAACATAGTGTTAGCTTGCGAATAATGGAATCTTGAAGTAAGTGTATCGTTGCATTTAATTGTAGTTATCGAATCAAAAGGTTTGCTTGTCTTAAAAGCGGTTACGAAAAATGAGCAAACGTCAAACGACAACTAAACCCTAGCAACAACCAAGGTATAACGGTTTTAGAGGGGATATGATCTTCTTTATTTAATATAGCGGTCAGGAGAGAACATGCAAGGGGAATACTCATAATGGCTAAGCTAATTATGTGTTGAATTATATCCCATTAGTCATAGTAATATTGATCAGTTTCAAACGGTTAATAAAAGACGATTTTTATTTCTTTTCTTTAAATGGAGAGGGCTGGATTCCTAATTATATAACATTTTTGTGGACGTAAGTGTGTGAGCATGCAATCATATGTTCGCATATTTATCTTCATATAATGATAAAACGTACAACAGTTATTGTATTCTGTTGCAAATAACTGGCTGCTCACGCATTCAATGTTCGTTTCCATTCAAGAAAAATTATTTTTTGGCCACTTGTTTCCTTGGTTTGAATTGGTAACAATATTTGACTATAGTTGAGCAGAAAGAGTCATATCAAATTCGTATTATGTTGATGGTCGTGATAGCTTAGGCCTGACTTTGATTGACTATAATTTATAGAGTCGTAAATTTTATTTCAATATTTACGATATTTCGTCTGCTGCATGCTGTTGTATACTTCCTGCCATAGTTAATTGTCTCGTAATTAGGGTCAATACGTGAAAATAGGACAGTCATGAACAACTCCTTTGCACTGGTTAAACTTACACTTTTATGAATTTAAAGTTAAAATAACTTTGATTGCCTCCATAACTAATGAGAAATTATAATTCTAAGAAATATCAGTGTGGTTTGAAATATCAGAGTTACCTAATAACTAATTACAATTGGAAGAACAATAGTGAAGAAAAATCAATTATTAAACCATGGATTCATATGACTCTGAGTACCGCATTCTTTGGTGATTAGTGGTACCTACATTGGTCAGACAGCTTCCATATTTTAGGATTAGAACCTTACGTTTTAACTACATCAAATTAAAAAACTTTCCATAACAAATCCCAGAACATTTTATTTCATAACATTACTTCTGACCCTGACCATCTCTATGCATTTTGGCGCATGGTTGTAAACTCCACAAGGTTACCTATAGTACAGGCCATAATGTTTTAAAGAGCAATTAAAAGTATTACAAATTACTGTAAAAACAGCACGGGTAGTGCTGATATTTGGAGGAGTGTTACCCCAAACTACTGTTAAATCCCAGCTAACTTTTCCAGTTTCCAACCAACGTTATGTCTCCGTTTTTGTAATAACAGATAAAACAAAGACTAGGTACGTTCGAAAGCAATGCTTGTTTTTTCGGAGCCACACGTGATAAATCAAACTCCTCACCTGGTCTCTCTATGTCTTAACTCAAACAAACTGAATAAAATGTCCATTTTGAAGGAACACGTGAAAGACCTGGAGGCTAAATTAAAGGCCACAAAATTTGACGTAGTCACAGCTAAATTGAAAAGCCAGTGAAGCCCTCGCAAAGGTGAGTATGTTCGAAGCTTGTATTGTCAATGGCCGCAAGGAGGTTCATCACAATGAAAACCTCTGCAAGACGTATGAAATGGAATTGGCAATTTTTAGCGTAAGTTACCAATTACGAGTTATTTCATGCTTTAAATGTAATTTTAACGGATAACAGAATCAAATTATGAAGGGACACAACAAGTGCCAGCAGCTTTGCTCAGAAAAAACATTTGCAAGAACTGCATGAACGAGATTTGTGTCCTACATAGTCAAAAATGAAAGGCCGTAGCTAACATGTCCTTTGTCTATGATGCGTGCTAAGTACGCATCGACACAGTAGTGTGGCTCTTGCGGGTTCACTGAGTGATCCAGATGCTTGCCTATACTGAATAGCCTGTGCGAAATATAATTGGTCTCATATCAAAAGGACTGTCATTATGTATCCCTATTCGATAATAGCCTGTTGCAATAATATTCATGCAGCAATGTACGACCTCTACCATATTCGAAAGCTATGCCCTGAAAACCCGGCCCCTTTGAGTGACAGCGACCTAAGCTGTGTCTTTCAGCATGCGGTTGAGTACTTTTCAAATGCTCTTGGAGGGCAGGTGCTTACGGAAGCCCGCCACCTAAATGTTATTAAAAAATGGAAAATACGAGTGTACGAGACAGTCTCAACCATCAAAACCTTGGCCTGTCAGGAGAAACTCCTCAAGCGTGCAGTTATCCTGAAAAATATAGCCATAGGTGGTATTAATAAAAGCGTCGACTATCACGAGGGTGACACTTGGAGTGACATCTCACAGATTATGGAAGGTGAGAAAAAGGTAGTTTGGGTTCTTGGCAGAAGGAACAACACTAAACTGGATCTTATGTTTGTTGATCAATTTCTGTTGGCCAATGGTCAGTGCTTCAGAACCCTGGAAAAGCGCCTGCATATTATGAAGACCTGCATTAAGTACACATATAACCACGATTAGTTGGGTGACCAAGTCTTTAAGGAGGCCTCCGTCGCGTCTTGTATTCGAAACTGTTGGTAAGATATGACTGTAGAAGCACATATATCGGGCATGCGTTGAGTTTGGACACGGCGGTCATTGTAATAGCCCTGGTGGCTACAAGGTGTCTCAGGCTGTGCACATCGTCAAGGCAAGTTGCTACCCAGGTATTTTTCTGGCCATGAGAGAGTGTGTCCCATTCTTTGTAGGGTTTGGCCACCCGTGCAGTGGAATTACCACTCTCTCAAGACCTCACAGTAATTTCACAACTGCGCTCTTGGAAGCTTGCTCCAGGCTGCCACTCAGATATCCTCGCCTGTTTGGACGTCACTTTAGCAATCTTAAGAAAAGCAAGGCTGCACGCAACGAATGCAATTCAATTGTTTTGCTGCGGTTTATGTTAGTGACAGGAATGCTTACACATCTTGAAGTGAAGAAGTCATATTCTTCTTAAAGAAACAATTAGACACTTTGGCTACAGGGTAACAAGGAAATTGGTCACATTATCATTGCCGTTTGTAGTCAAGCAAACTCACTTCCAAACACAATTTTGTATCTTTGCTCTTAGGCCGATGGTAAGTAAAATTGTCAGTAGGCATTGGTTCATTGTCAATGCATGATACTGGCACATAGAGGTAATGACATTAAGAGTCATTTTTGCATCATGATAAACAAGCGACCAATCGTTGAGATAAATGAAATGATCTGTGTGATGGTGCTCGGCCTGAGCTGATTATAGCTCTTCCACCACCCTGTAATGTCGAATGTTTTCAATGTCAACTTCTTTAGAGTTAGCGTAGAAAAGGTGGTTTGAGCCCGCGAATGTTAAGGCTTTGACATTTGAAACGCCAATAATAATACCAATGACGGAGAGTATGAAGACTTAATCAATTATATTAACTGGAATTACACCTTGTTTAGGTAGTATGTCCTGCATCAAAAGACTTAGTGCCACTGTTCTAGCTGGTTCTACACTTGTTCAAGATTGTGTGGACTAAGGTGGACAGGTTTCATTTTTAGCAATTACAGGATACAACATATGGCATACTACATTTCCAAAATCCATAGGATATTGGACATCTTGTATCCGCGTTTCACAATTAACATGTTTTTGTAGTTTACTAACGCCAAACACGCGCTAGCTATTCTGCATAAATGGGGTCAAATAGATGCAGCGTGTAGTTTGGATGCTTTATCGTTCAGAATGGTCATTAGACGCTGCTTTCCTCTGGTGTTTCTACCGGGCTTATCGTTCATATGGCTGTTGCACCTGTGTGTTATAAACTTATGCTGGTGAACGAGGTTAATTGTAAAAAGGCCAATTTCCATAGCTAGACCACTTCATAAAAGATACGATGTCATAGACCCCTGCAGCTTCTCTTGATATGTCTTTCCTCATATCGCTACTGCATCGGATTGCGTGTTTACAGTCTCAACGTTTTCTCAGCCTGACGTTGATTTGTCATATTTGAAAGTCTTTAAGCAGCAGCAGCTCTGCGAGTATTCTTAACGTTTTGCGACCTGTGCATCCTATTTGGGTTCCAGAGCTAGTTTCTTAGTGGGCTCTATGTCGGTTCCATCGTTTGTGCTTATCCTCTCAGCAATTGCACTAGCTATTTTTGCTGATCATGCCGACTGCCAATACTGCTAGTATGGCACCTTAGATGACAGAGGATAGCATGTCTCGTTGTTTAACTTCCTTAGACTGGTCGTTCTCATAAACTTATCTAGTACCGTATAACCAATGATGTTGCTAACTGTAAGCTGTTGTGTCATGTGTTATACACTTTTACTTGTGTGCTCAACGTTTTTCCATAATTGTAAGATGAACTTTAGATAATGTCAACATGATGTTTTACAGAGTTATCTTTTGTTCTTGATTGTAAGTCGTAATAGAATGTTTACATACCATTTGAGATTAGAACATTCTAGGACTAGTCTTGTTTACCATTACATTAGAATCTTCCTTTGGAATAGTTCACATCTATGTGTATAGCTAGTGATATGATAAAACTCATTCCTGTTCTTTATCTTTATATTGTGATTCATGATCAGATTTTGCAGTTGTGTTGTTGACATCAGATATGATTCGAGGAGAATAATTTATTTAAAGTATTCATTGGAATTACTAAAGTCCGCATTGACTTCTGTACTTTTACATTACTTTGGATTTTTTGTGAACTCATCAAAGGACATTCTGGATTGCAGGATATTCAAGACTATTTCTACTACATTCATAAAATTCTACATTTCGGATTTATGATTAAACATTTAGGATTATAAGAACGTTAATTCACAATATTGTAAATAAATTTCGAGGTTTCATTTTGTAGGGAAAATAAATTGATTGTTGATTTTACCGATAGTGTTGGTTTCATTTTGTTTCTATTATTTTAAGACCCAGAGTAGTAACACATGGATCTTATTCAATTTCGATGGCTGGCTGAGCGCGTAACTCTAAGTGATGTATACATGACATAGATTAACACCACAAGTTAAAAAAGCATGTCTTCTACATAAAATATGAAACCAGAACATTGCTTCCACAGAACGCAGGATAATAAAGCAGGCAAGGTAAAGGATGGATTGACACGGAAGAGCAGATTAAGTAAATGTTTCTGAATGAGAAATCTGTTGATATCAGTGTTTTTCTAGTAATCAAAGATGAAGATCTGAAGTATTTCTTAAATGAATTTCTGTCTTCACGGTACAATAGAGTCAAGATATCTGTTGGTGAATATCATAGATTAGGGGGTATAACTTGTACATAACTCCTTTCGTAGTATGGCCCACACATTGATTCCTTAGTGACGGTTAATAAAGTCCAGCTCAGTGGCGGCCGTTTCTATCAGCCGGACGCCAGAGAGATGGGTGGTGGTTTCCTTTAGCATTTTGGTAAGTGGGCCAAGTACGTCATTAAGTTCATGGTTCCTAAGTTTGACCAGAAACCTTCCACGTGTTTGTTTGGTTGTTTTTCCACAGATCTTTGGCCTGTCATATTTTTAGAAGCAGTGTTCGGCAGATTGTCGCCCTGAAATCAAAGTGGTCCTTTGATTCGAGAAACTCTCGGGCAAATACGATCGTGGCGGTAAACGATCATGCAGCAATGTGGCTGTAAGTTGTAAAATATTGCCTTTGAAATCTCTGCTAGTTCGTTGTTCCCACTGGCTAGAAGATGATGGAGGTACATTGCATAGTTTTATGCTGAACTGTGAGTCTATAATAACGTAAATGTGCTCGTTTAAGATTATTGCAGTATGTACCATTTCATTTTGATCTTCAGCATTACATCATCGCTGGGTTTGTCCGAACCGAGAAGCGTATAGTCTTCCGTGGACCTCATGTCGAGGAAGAGGGCAAACCGCCAATGGAAAAGGCTTCAACTTCAAGAAACGACACCTTCGCATCCTGAAGAACGCCATCACCGTTATGGGCTTCTTCCCACTGCAAGTACTTCAGATGTTCCTGCGTATAAATCTTGTGCTGGGACATCCTCTGGCATCACCAACACCCTGTCAATAATGGGGCTGTATAAATATTCCCTATCGTGCTCCTTGTTTCCTCCACAAAAGGAAAAACTTTCATGGTTTAATTTTTTACATTTATGTCTTACACGGGTTCGCTCTTGTTCAACACCGTCTTGCGATGGCACATTTACTGCTGTCTTTTCGTGCGTGCGAGTTCCATATGTGTTACAATGTAAAACTCTTGGGAACTAACGCTAATAGTATAGTTTGACCCGTTATTAGTACCCTGGATTACCCAACAGTTCGCTCAAAAAACTGCCGAGCTGAAAGGCCAGACTACAAGTAGAACATGTGATTTATTAGCAGCTTATAGTCGAACGGCACGAATAAGTTGATCCCAAACGCGACATCGATAGATGCATAGGGCTGGACATCATTGATAATTTTTTTTGAGTGACACATACTTCTTGCACTAATGTAATAATATAAATTTTAACGGTGTTCATAAGACGGGACTTTTAAGGGACAAATCATTGGATCGCTTACTATGACGCTCAACACGAACAGCTTTGTACAGAATTTACCTCGCTTTGATAAAATTGTATATCTTATGGATTATAATGCGATTTGTTCTATTTATTTTCTCTAATTTGTTGTCTGTGTCGTAGAACCTAACAAGAGAAACTGATTTAGAGGCAGCCAACCAAAAGCTGATGAAGGCAAGAGTCGTCTTTACAAAGGCAATTGAAGCTGTTGTAGAACATCTTCATACAACGGTAGGTAAGAGGAACATATATGCATTTTAATGTCATTTTTAAGTTTCCTTTACTATTGAATATGCATCTAAATTATGAGTTTCATTTATCTGAATTTATTTTATCCCACCACAAATAGTATCGTGCATGGATATCATTAATTTTATCTATATACATTTATTTGCTTTTGGTCACTTTATCATGAATACTGGAGGCTTTTTGCAGCTTTTGGTGCATTAAGCCGTTCCAAAAAAAAATAAAATAATAAAGATAAAATTATGGGATGTTCATGTGCTATAGATCATACATTATTATTATTATTACTACAGATCTACAAATGGGATACTGAAATAGGTAATTTTATATTTTCTATTTCATTCCATTTACCGCTTAATTTTCGTTTGTTCATTTCCTTGACATTTCATAACTGGCTTGAATTTTGCAACACAGTACTCTTTGGAAAGTACAAATGTGCGTGCGCGCGCGCGCGCGTGTGTGTGTGTGTGTGTGTGTGTGTGTGTGCTCTTGTATGTGGGTATGGAGATGGAGAATGAGCATGTGTATGCATATCCATTGTTTGGTAAGACCAAAAGGAGTTTAGGCACGATCGATTCACACACCTACTAGGAAGTTCTTCTAAACCAATTTTCCATGTACAGTAACATGGACATATTCAAGATGTATGTCAAAACATTCATCATTATACTATGTAAATCTGCCACACGACTTGAAACGAGCTTTGCAGACGCTGTATGTGCAATTAATTCTAACTGCGAATATTACCTACTGTTAAAACTCCATGGTCTTCAACTATATAAGAAGAAGACGCAAAACGAACAACTTTAGGAAATTAAAAACTACTTTATTTTCCAATAACACAAAGTGAACATTTAAGAGGAACTTCTAGTATTGAGAATTAAATCCCAAATAATCCCAAATGTTCTATCACAAGTCCAAATGTAGAGAATGTTCTGGCTGAACTTCAATGGTCTTGAATGTCTTGCTGTAACAGAATGATATAATCCAGAACGTTTTTAAAAGAGTCATCAATAGTCCCAAAGTACTGTTTTAGTCAAAAAATGGAATGAGGACTTTATAACTCCAGTGAATAATTAAAAAAATAATTCTTCTCAAATTATTTCTGAACACAGATTCAAACATTGATCGTAGATTTCCAAAGACTGATACTAAGCAGGAAAAAATAAGTTTTTCACTAGTCCCTTATCTACATCCCCACTTGGTTGCACTAGTATATTCTAACAACTAGCGATAAATTCCTCTCATTTCTAAGCAAGGTTAGGTCTTGAACTTGATGTTTAGTATTCATCTTATTTCCCTCGGTAAATCATGTCACAAAAACTTCAGGTAAACAAAACATTACAATAGTCAGGTAGGCAACAACTCTACCCTCAATCACAAATAAAGGCCAATCAGACAGTATAAATTAAGTATACATAACACTTTCGTACAAAAGAAATTTCGTTTACATATTTGTCAAATATATATTAAAATTGCATAGAAAGATGCCTTATCAATGACGCTTAGCTTAATAACAAATAATATACACAAAATAAAAAATATAGTACTCTTGTGCACGTCAGAGTGTATTTGCAATCACTTTACTTTTTTCCATTAATGGGTTTAATTCAAATATTGCATTCCTCCAACATCATAGTTCATCTCTACAATTTCTGAATTTTCCTTTTTATTTAGTCAATGAATGAAAGGAGGTTGTGATCATTTAATACAAAAATCGAAGAATGAACTGGACTAATATGCACCTCAAACTGTTGCAAAGCCAATATAAAACCAAGCGTTTCATCCAGCTTGTAGAATAATTTATTTGGTGCTTATTTGTTATAAAGACTCGGCTCAGATTTGGAGCTGACACAATTGGTGCACTCCCAAGCATGACCTTTTGTCAAAAGATTCCTGACACTTGTCAGACCAATGAAACTTGGATTTCCTACTGGACATACTTTTCAGAGGCTCTGCAAATAAGCAAACATTTGAACAAACGTTCCGACAATACATAAAAAATCCCATCACTTGCTGTTTACTAAGAAGCATTGAGAATTGAGAGATAGCCATGACCTTAACTTCTACAGGTTTAACTTGACCGCATTCCACAATATGTCCTAAGATGTGACCTAGTACGGCAAATACATTTTTACCTAAATTATTGTTAGAATTTCATCGATCAAGGAATGGTTCCAAGTGATCTTTCTAGGTCTCGTTTAGATGATGACGTCATCAATGTATGCGTCACAATTATCTATACCAGATGTTCGTTAAACGCTGGAATGTTGACAGAGAAGTTTTCATACCAAAGACACCATTTTATATTTATAAAGTCCAACTGTAGGTACAATATTGCCGAAATTTCTTTTGTGTAGAATTTGCCAGAATCATTTTAAAGGGTCAAGCTAGGTGAAATATTTTGCATTTCCAATTATGTCAATTGTTCGCATAAGAATGAATCCGTTCTTATGACACTATTGACCTTTTTATAGTCAGTAAGCGTGCGAAAAGCGTTATCTGGTCTCGGTGTAAGAATACATGGTGAACACCAGTTACTTTAGCTTCCTTCCATGAAATCATTCTCTATAAAATATTGAATTTCTTGTTTTAAACATTCCTGCTTGAGGATATTCATCCTGAAATAATGTTGTTTCACAGGAGTAGAATCTAAAATCTCAACGTCATGATAGATTGCATTTGTTTATGTATTGGAACATCTGGAACCATGTGATCATATTTACATCAATTTCAGTTTTAATTCACTCTTTGCTTGTAGTTGTAGATCTGAAAGTTTCTGGTCCACCTTGTTTAATGTTTCTGAATTTCGAAGATTGGTTAAGCCAAAGTAACTTCAGTTAGATTGCTTTACATCGCTTATATGCTAACTGGGTGTGTCAGATAAAAATAAATTGATTGAATAATTAAATAGACTATGTCTGCCTAATACTCCCTTTACGTATTTATATGACAAAGGTCTTCCTGGTTCTGGTTCTTGGTGTGTTAATGAAATGATGTAAGTCATTTACGTTCTTTTCAAGTGATAAAGACCATCAATTTAGCCCGAAGAGGATCTTGAAGTATAGGAAAGGGAGCTAGAACTCTATCACCAGGCTGAAAACTTATTTCCTTTTTATTGCTATCATACCTTAATTTAATTTTTGACTGAGAAGAGTAAAGGTTAGTCCTCTCTACTTGAGAAACCTTTGACAACGTATATTTGAAATCACAGGCATAGTCAAGATGATTTGTCTTGGAATCATCATTTGAAAGAAATTTCACTTTAATAACTTCAGTGGCCCACGGACATTATGTCCAAAACCAGTTCAAGAGGACTAAAACCCAATGATTCTTTAACTGATATCCTAACAGCAAACAACAGCAAATGAACAGGCTCATTCCAAATATTTCCTGTATCAAATGAATATGACCGACGTATATTTCTAAACGTTTGATCAAATCACTCTAAAACCGATGAATTTTCAGAATGATTGGGAGAATATGTAAACTATTGGAAGCCTAATTCACACATACCTTGTTGAAAAGTTCCCCACAAAATTTAACCTTTGAGCCGATTGGACTTCTTTGGGAAGACCAACAAGTGTAAACGATATCTTTATAAAAGCTATCAATATGATTTTAGTTGTAATATTTCTCAAAGGAATATTAGTTAGAATTAATTGCAATAGATACTATCTACTGACCAATTAGAAGCTATTTGGCCAAAATACTTAAGCCAGTATGTTTTATTTTCGCTTGCTACTCTCCTACCCCTTCAGAAAATTCATTGGTCGATCCCTAAAGATTTTTATTTTGGTGGGAGCAGATTAAAACTGAGCACGGCGAGGTAGTGAAGAAGTCGGACATTATATGGGTATTAACGGTGCCGGCGATATGGTCAGACCCCGCAAAGTTGTTTATGAGAGAGGCCGCCGAAGAGGTAAGTTCTGACAGTAGACACTTAAAATTGTGTTTCTTTAAATGTGAGAATAGAATAGTAATGACATATTGATGCAGTGATAGACAATTAGCGAGCATATTTTTATGAACGCCAACCCTCAAGAGAGAATACAAAACAAAACAGGCACCGAAAAATATATAATTCCAATAATTCAACTTCGTTAAAACCCCTAAGCGTTTAGTTATACCAAAATAACTTTATCTCCTCAAGTGAAAAGATCATATTAACAGTGCATGCTTGTAGAGTAGGCACATTATTTATATTGCGCCTTAGTATAACTTAAAATTCTAATTTGTTACTTACTGAGACCGGTGTGGTGTTTTTGTCTCCTCTGCATATGTGCCACTTCAGCTAAGGAGTTTCCAATACTTAGTACGTTTTATAACTAGCCCAGTTTTCAATTATTTAATGTTATTGACAACGGTATTTAGCTGTCTCACCTTTCATATGAATGGTACAGTATTTAGAGCAACTCTGGCGTTTGCACAGAAGCTTACTAAACCAAGACCGACGCGTGGAAACACTGTTCTAACCTATGCTATGTTATTTGAAATGCATTTACATCTGTTCCTTTCTACGTAAATAAAAATACGGATGTTGGAACCTTTAAATAAAAGGTAACATGCTTGGATATTTTCAGTAGAGTTGCTAGTATCTCGGCGATATAACATTTTCGGCTGACTTGACCATTTTCCCAGATCGATTTTGATCAAAATAAAAGAATACACTATTGCATAATATAGCTACATTTCTGCTCGTTCAATGGTCGGAAACGTACGGTTTTAGAGATATATTTAATAATGGTGATTTGTCGATCGATCACTGCCATTTCAGCTATTGTTAAACTGGCGTTGAAAACTGTGTGTTCTGACTGGCTGACAATTTACACTACTTGCAACAGGTAACAAATTTAGGCTTTCCAATACTGCAGAACTGTTTTCCATTTGGTCATAATCAAATATCTTCACAACATGAAGTAGAGTAGACATAAAAAAAGATATGAGCATTGCCGGCGCATTTGCTTTACTCTTTTCTAAAACAACACCATAATTAGTAAAGTATTCAAGGTATAACTTTGAAATTGACTTCAGGCTGGCATAGAAAAGGATCAACTCTTTCTGGCACTGGAACCCGAAGCAGCTTCAATATATTGCAAAGAACAAGCGATCCGAAAAGAGGACCAAGATGGTGGAGCCATTCTTCGGCGTTTTGATCCTGGGGAGCAATATATGGTTCTCGATCTGGGAGGTACTGTATCCTCTTGGAAATGACAAACAAAAAACAATTTGTTCATTGATATCTAGCAAGAGATTCTACGAACTTGTATAGATTTGTCTACGTACGTAGGCATATAAGCATATAAGCAGATAAGTACGTATCCACAAACAGGCACATAAACACAAACACAATCAAATATATGGAAACTCAAAATTTTACTTCTTTGAGCAAATACAGTATTGTTAACGTTTACCATAAAGAAAAGTATTTTTTTAATGGAAGGTACCCATTATATTCTACTGTTTTAATTTCTTCAATAATACTAATTTTCATTATTGTCTGGAGGTACTTTTCTTTCGCAGGTGGAACAGTGGACATAACTGTTAACGAGGTTTGTTCTGATGGTAAGCTAAAGGAGATATATGCAGCCTCTGGTGGGCCATGGGGCGGAATAACAGTAAATGAAGCCTTTAGAAAAAGCATCGAGGATACCGTAGGAAAGGACTATTTCTCTGAATGTATTTTGCAAGACCAGAATGGATGGATTGATTTTGAAAAGGAATTTGAGACTGAGAAAAGAAAGTTTTATCCTTGCGATAATGTAACACATAAATTGCGTCTTCCAAATTATTTTGTTCAGACACCAACACTTAAACTTGCTGAAAAATTCAAAGCGAAGCATGGTAACGCTCTTGAGGTGAAAGAAAACTATCTTGTGATACATTCATCAAAGATGGAGCAATACTTCGATACGGCAATTGATAAGATTAAAGACCACATCAGCAGTCTCCTGCAAAGAAAGAAACTTAGCAAACTTTCGTCTATTATGTTAGTAGGTGGATTTGCAGAATCACGGGTAGTACAGGAAAAAATTAAAAGCTACTTCAAAACAAAGACTGTCTTTGTGCCACCTGAAGCAAGTGTGTCGGTTTTAAAAGGATCTGTGATGTTTGGGCACAATCCGAATATTATTGCTGAAAGGATCTCTCCATGGACATATGGTGTCCACACCCGAAAAGCCTTTAATAAGAATATTCATGAGAATAAAAGGAAACATACGGTGGCTGGAAAAGAGTACGTAAACAATGCCTTTGACAAATATCTTGGAATTGGAGAATCAGTGGCTGTTGGAAGGAGCTCTCTAGGTCATATTTATAATGTTATAAACCCAAAGGACCATAGAGTATACTGGAAGGTGTACAGGACCGAAAAGAGGGACCCTTTATATTGCGATGAAGATGGTGTACATTGTCTTGGAAGTTTGGAGATTGAACTCCCTAGGAATGAAGGAGAAAAGAAATGGAGGTTGGAGCTGCACATGACATGCAGAGGAACAGAACTGGAAGCCAGTGTGAGCGATGCTGACACCCAAGAACAGTTTAAAAGACTCAAATTTGACTTTCTTAGTAGTGAATATGGCTTATACAGTAATATAGTTAGTGAATAGAGGTATCTGACACTGCATGATTTCATACAGTTTGCCAAACATTTCTGACACAATATTGAGTAATCATTAATAAAACATCCCATAAGAAGCCATGTAAGTATTTACAGAGAAAACTGTAACATTAAATGAAAATAGATCAAATACACATATTTCCTTTAAGGAAAGATTGACAGAACAAACGCGATGATACAGGTTGTAAAGAACCATGATGATTAATGTGCTATGTAAGCTTCTACTCACTTCCATGCATGTACTCACTCAGAAAATAAAATAAAATAAAAAATGCATCTATAGTCAACATTTAATGTTTTACACCAACATTCTTTTAATCAAAAAGCAATATGAATACATATTCAATACACAACGTCGGTGTTAGTGCGTTGTAGGTAAATTATTTATACTGCATGTGTGCTTTAAAAGCACTATAATAAAACTCATGGCAACGACGGTAAATACAACCTCCTCACCAGCAGGAAGAGAGAGAGATACGTTACGGAGTACAATACCTCATTCCAACAAGTTAAAGGATTACAAAAAACACCCAGGAACATTAATATCAGACTTTACAAATGATACATCCAACACTTGGCTCAAATATATTTATTGCACCATTAAATATCATTTGATATAACGGTAGCAATATATACTAACAGCACAATTGTAAATCTGTCAGAGTAGAAAATGTCACTTGTATATGATGTCGCCATATCCTACAGAATCGATGCACTTTTCAAATTTAATGACTATGACATCTTCTATTGCATGCAAATATTTGTGGTTACCTGTTTCAGTTAGGGTCATTGATAAATTGGAAAGGTTACTATCAGGAACAGGTAATGCGTAATATACTGGAAGAGAAGTTTTACATAGTATGAAAAGAATTTTAGAATGACACTTGAATTACATAGATTAACTGCATCATTGTACTCCTCCGCTGGATTTCAGATTGAACATAACACTTGTAAAAGCTTCAGTAGTGCTGGAAGGTGGTAAATAAGTCAACGAACAGCAAACCTTTATCTCCGATAAGATACAATTACTTGGAGATCTGTTACGCCATCAGTCAATGAAAATATTACTTTCTAGCATGACTTTATTGCTAGAGACTGGGGCCCCGAGTGGCCGAGTGGTCTAAAGCGCTAACCGTTACGGATCACTGCCATCGCACCTCTGTCTGCGTGGGTTCGAGTCTCGGGCTCGGCCAATGTGGTTATGTGAGAAAGTTTGCCGGTAGCTTCTCGTGGGTCGGTGGTTCTTTCCGGGGTTTTCCTGGGTTCTTCCTGCAGCATTAATACTGGCCGCCATGTATAGCCTATCTTGTGCTGAAAAATGGCGTTAAACCCTATAACAACGACAACAACAACAACAATTGCTTGCGACAGGGGCATAGCATTCATTAAAACTTCGTCATACTTTACCGTGGATTGTTCTAGAACAAGCTTACAGTGTGTTTGGTTTCAAATAGAGTGCATAAATTGACCCAGAAATGTTCTTGCATAATAGTTGTCTAAATGATTAAACTTCAAGGTGTTCAATTTCACGTCAACAGAAAATAAATATTCTGTACTCATCAAATATATATTAATTTGTTGTGTCTAATTCTCCGGTAGACATTGAAATAACCTGCTAAAACCATGTAAATTTCTGACGTTACAAATGCATTTGACAGAATTTCATGATATTGTAATCTTCAAAGTGACTAATTGTCTTAAAGACATTGTTTGCAATGAATCTGATAGAAATTGAGTGCAGGAACGTTTTTCTACATTGCCAGTCTCATTCCAACTTTTCTGCGTAAATTTGTTTACGACAGAAATGGTGGCTCAGGCATGAATAGATAATAGTGATAAATGCCAAGTATAATCTGGAAATGTGTTTAGAGTTACTGGTAGCTGTGTACCAAGGAATATGAACGTTTTGTTTGATTTAAAGCATTTAATCTAGGAGAAAACGAAAGGATACAGTGTATTAACTCTCAAACAAAACTAAAAACAAAACAAAACAAACTTTAATGAGACAAAATTTTTCTATTATAATACATTGTACTCCAGTGTCCCTAATTTGTTTACACTGAACAAAAATACATTGGTCAGCATACACAGAACATTCATTTTTTTTTACATCTTAATGGTATGTATATTATTACTGCATTTCTCTGTCGTTTGTCGGATGATTATATCAAAGCAATATCTCTGCATCTTGAATATAAATTTTTACGGCACATTTTTTTATTCCTTTACAAACTTTCTTTTACATATTTCTTCGTCTTTGATTATTAAAGTTCTGGCCTTACCTCACAAAACCCTCTTTTGAGATATGTATTCATCCCATCCATGATAAATTCACAAACTATCTACTCCTTTGCAGTAAAGCAAATATAGTGTCCTTGAGGTATTCCCTAATTTCATAGAACTTGACTTTGTCTTTCATGACATTAAAGAAGTTTCTCTATCAGCTTGAATGCACAGGGAACCAATATCCGTTATTAATAGTCTCATTTTATTACAGTGCTTATTTTGCAACTAGTTAAAGTAAAATGCTTACACCAATCATTCGGATAATGCTAACACTGTACATCCATCGTATAATCATTTGGCTAATTTGATTCTTTTGTTTTACAAACCGACTAATATAAAGTGATCGTCAATAATTGCTCTCTTGACAAAAAATAAATTTCCTACATTTAAAAATATATTTTGATATCTATATATTTCTAGCTTTGTTTATTCCCTGAGATTTGTATCTCTTAACCGTATATACTGTTATTCATTAGTCAGAGGTCTCTATCGAAATCATTTGCTTCTTTCTTCTCTCTTTCGTGGTGGGGTGGGGATCAGTCTCATATTTAAGCTCAAATGTATACAAGATATTGTTCTGAAGTGATATACATATTTTTCTTTGTCTTCCAATGTACGTAGCAATTATTGGTACTATTGGTTTTGTACGCCTTTAATCGCAAATCAAATGTTTCTGAAATTCTGAGAGTTGAATTTAATATGGCATTAAATTCTCTGGAGGTGACATGTGGTCATTGAAAGAGTGGTGCAGAAACATAGCCATCTGTATTTTGAAGATATGTTCCTCTAACCACCTAATTGCGTTCAGTACCCAAGACTGGAAGTTTATGTTACCCATACATAATTAATAACCTTGACCCTCGCTTATCGTTCTCAGACTCGCTGCCCTCCGCCATATGAACATCACCATCATTTATGTACGACCATCTTTGTCTATATAAACTTCCTGATTGACTTCGGCGTACGTATGCGGTATTACGATAATTCCAATTTATAACCCAGTTTCTATGATCTGCAGTATATCTTCAGTTTCCCTTTCGTTAGCCATGTTGATGTCCAAGTGTTTCCAGACGAAATGTTCTACAACATCATGAACGTACTGATAACCTTCCTTTGATATGCTTGTTCAGTAATAAATAAAGAATTTCTACTGGTGGTATTTTCATTCAATCTTTCATTTGGGTACATGTCTTTTCTCAAATATAGCTTATAGTGTCATGTGTATAGCATGTTTCAATGTGAATGTACATTTTCATCACTTAAGCTTTGACCAACTATTCTTTGGATTATCAATGAATGTAAATCTATATGAAACTCCAATAGTCCTTTTAAATTGTTATATCTGATCGTTCAGTAGTGAACCTGTAGTTCTTCGGCGGGACTTGTACCTCTTCATTGGAATCATTTTATCAAATGTTAAGATGAATAGAAGACTGTCATTACAGGAAAAATTATAAATAAGATTTTAACTAACGCATAGATACATGCTTCAGTTCAATCTGTTCTTCTATGGACTATGTATTTATATATCCCGTGGAATGATTTAACATTCAAAAGTAACACTAATGAAATCTTTGTGGCTGTTTATACTTCTCGAGACTTGTGACTTCCGCACCCAAAATTCCTTTTAACCATTACGACGTATCTTTCTTAAGTGAACCTGTCGCAAAGACTCCGTGACCATCAATGAAAACATTGACAAGGCTTATGTAAAAGCTTTTGAAAGATACACCAACGCAAGGTCAGGTGGACAGTAGAAGTTCAACTGCATATTGTCTTTCTGCAGATCGAAATATATCAATAATCAATGTAAAGAAGGATGATAATTGATAAAACCCGCAAGCGATTAAAGGCCAAGTTAGAAAATAGAAACAATACTTGAGTGAACTTAACTTTGGTAACATTAAATTTCCTGTACAAGTTACCCACATCATTAAGTTTGAACGACTTAAACCTGACATCGCCGTCCATGTATTTATTTTGGAACAAAGGTCTGCAGCCAATTTGGCACTCCATATAAACATACGTGCGGATAAAAGTGTAAGCGTAGGCACAAGGGTAGGAAATTTGCATGCAGATGTTGCATGCTCGTATTTGGCTAAAAATAGCTTCTCACGGACCATGGCTTTCATCCTGGCGGAATCAATGAAAACTCATAACGTACAACATGCCAGAAGAGGCCCTTAAATATTGTGAAATTTACAGTGGTACAAAGAAAAACTAAAGTTCCTTATGTTATTTACGATATATCGAATACTTGAACGTTCCTATTAGATCCAGTGGTTCAAATGATGTTTGGCCAAATACAACACAAGTTGCTGAACAAGTCCCATGCGGGTTTTTCTACACTGTAGTCAGGTGTGACGGACTGACTGAACCACCAATGTTATATAAATTGGCCTGGACTCGGTTAATTTGTTCTTAAATTACTCGAGGTTACCGCGAAATTGATCCGATGATAGCTCTCCTCGCCCTCGGACATGATTAAGACCAATGATGAGTTTTTCGCGGTCAGTCATTGCTCAGTCTGTAATGTTCCCTTTGGAAATGATGCCAAAGTACGCAATTGCTGCCATATCAATGGTTCCTAAAGAGGAGCCTCACACAGCGCGTATAATCTACATTTACAAATTTAACGAAGTGAAACAAACATCAGTTGTTGCTTCATAATATGCGTGGATTATGCAAGGAGTCGTATAGCAGGATCAAATGCTCCTATAAGCGTAATACCCAACAATATGGAGAAATAACATTTAGGCTTGATACGTGATGGTTTAGTTTAAAAGTCAATAAATTAACAGCAATAAACAGAATGCGAAATGGGTAAAATATTACCACTATCAACAATGCTTACAATATTCTAAAATATGGTTTGAAGAGGAAACTTACAATTACAATAGATTCACAATCTAACAAGTTTGTTGAAGAAGTCATAAAATTAGTTATAAATTTTCATAATGGATACTCTCACACAAAGTAACTAGTATAAACATAATGAGTGCTAATAGATACAAGAATAATTTCAATACAAAAGAATAAACCGAAGAAGAGGCGAAAGTTTGAGAAATTTAAATAGATGCCAGAATGCAAACAGACACCAAATCAACTAAACACAATTGATAAGCCTGATACAATTTCCGGTTTACAAGTAATTCTAAGAGGTATATTTCTAACATTTAAATAGGAACGAAAACATATAGTACAGAGCCGTTTTGTGTATGTCAACCGTTTAATGTAGCACATTCACTGTATCTATAATTGCCACCTTCAGATCATGGTGAGGCTACAGTATTAATTTAATAAGTGAAAACTGATTTTTGCAAGATATAAAACATTACAAATATAGCAGATGAAAAATATCAAACAGTATCCGCTGCTTTAAAACTGGCAATTGCATCAGGTGGTATGTGTGTTGTAGCTGCCAGTTTAGGAATTGCAGGAATACTTACAGCGTTTACAATCACTCCAGCTTTGAGTAGTTTCGGTGCAACTGTTGTTGTTGTTGTTGTGGGGCTTAACGCCATTTTTCAGCACACGATAGGCTATACATGGCGGCCAGTATTAATGGTGGAGGAAGAAACCGGGAAACCCCCGGAAAGAACCACCGACCCACGAGAAGCTACTGGCAAGCTTTCTCACATATCCACATTCGCCGAATCCTAGACTCGAACCCACGCAGACAGAGGTGAGATGGCAGTGATCCGTAACGAAGAGCGCTTTAGACCACTCGGCCACTCGGGGCCCCCGGTGCAACTGTAGCAGGTGTTCTTGCAAACGGTCTTAAAGAAAATCTAGTATATAGGAACACATTTTAAAACACGATGAGATTAAGACTTTTTAAATTATATAAGTAAATTGAACAGTTCGGATCATATGGATAGAAATATGCAATTACACAGTTATTATGATAGACGCCGCGTACAACACATATAAGGAGATAATGAATGTAATCAGGAGAATTTAACCACTAACATACAAAGCCAAAATATTTGAAAAGCAACTAATAGATTTAAGTAGGGCAAGGGAAGAAGGAGAATGAGATGTTAGAGAAGGTTACAGTAAACATGAATTCAATTGTTGTTACTGCGATGAGAAATAAAGGAGCGTAAAGATATATTTGACATGGACAATCTATATGACTGGTTGCTGTAACGTTCACTGTTTTAAGCTTTGTTATTTAAATTTGGCTTCATTAACGTGAAAGTAAAATTTGACAGCCTAGCGAACAGAGAAAGGGAATAATCTCTTAAAATCCAGTTGATAACAGAAATGAAAAAAAATTAAAAAAAAACAGCCATAGAGACATTGATAACTAAATTAGATGGGTACAAATGAATTGTAATAAATGCTCAAATTAATGAGATTAATAAAGTATTGGATGGCCAGAAAGAAAGGTTAAATAAATTGGATAATGGAAAACCTGCAAGTATATTACATTTTGAGTTTGCATTTCTACGATATAGTAATTAAGCTGATAAAAAATTTAACATGTGCATGTTGATGCATTAGCAAGGTGTTCCAATATGGAATTAACCATGATTAATCATCTTTTGCTGTATAAAAATGTATGCACAATATATACGAAAGAGTAATATGTTATTCAATTAAATGAATCCGGTTTAGAGTCTACCTTTATTAACTTGCACATGGATTCTAAAACTTATACTGATGTAGATTTTAAGATTAGCGGAAATACTTCTCTTGTTGAGATAGTAAATATGCGTAAAGAAAGTGCCAAAAATTAACTTAGTTAAAATATCGTTAAAACATAATCAGAATCATAATTTCATAATGAGAAGAGTTGTAGTACATTATGATGATATAATAACATTTTATTTCATATAGGAAACATTAAAAAACATTCACCGTTGAAAAGATTGTAACAACATCAATGCTGATAGGGGCGCTTGATATGGATTAGAATTGACAAGAAATATTGATCTATTAAGATTTGATCATAATGTAGCTGACGAAGAGGGAATCGTACTCGACAAAGCACAGAAAAATGCAGAAACATCTAATGAGTGTCATTGATAACAGAGGAAGGTCACCATATTACTTAAAAGAAAGATTAAGAGAACATGGTCTGGACACTTGCATTTTAATAATTTATATGATGCTTTTGCTTTCTATTTATCTTCTCATACTGATGCCGTTTTGTGAAATTTAAACAGTCTAAACTTAATGAATTTTGACAATCTTCGGATAAGCAGAAAACGTATAAGAATTTACATGTTGCAGTTGTAAATGTCGCTGGTTCTTACGTGGGCCACAAATATTGTTTAAAAGTACTACTAATAAAGAAGATGGCAACTCAGAAAAATATAAAACTCCTCACAAGCAGGAAATAAATCCATAGGGTGTCCAGCATAGTAATCCTACATATCGTTGTATTATGTATATACTACATTAGTTTAAAACCTTTCAAGCATTGAGCCTAATGTTTGTGATTTTACCTCTTTTCTTTATTTGTCCTATTACAGAATGTAATGAATGAAGGAGAAGCTAATAATTCAGTTGCAAACAGTTTAAGAGGGATATTGACTAAAGACGTAGTCAGTAATTAATCCAGCGTCTACCACGGCAGCAAAATAAAGCAAAGTATAATGAAAGAAAACCAGAGAAAGTTAAGATAGTAGCTGCTAATTAACAAAACACTCGTGCAGACGCTGCTCATTTATTGGTTAAGCAAAGAAGTTCAGAATACCACTTGATTTCAAATTACCGACAGATTATTATCCGTTGTAGTTGTTAAAAAATCATTTCCTGTTTCTTCGGACTTTAAGATTTACAATTCCAATGACAAAGGAATCTGAAGCGACAGAAGGTGCAAACCCAAGGCTATAAGCTGGAGAATATGACTTTCCAGTATGATGCAAGTAATGATCTCATGGTCAATTCTGTATACGAACATTACAGCAATGGAATTTTTTCTATCATGATTATATCACAAGATTGAGATTTTATTGATGCATATGCTAATACATTTGTTTGTCAGGTCTAAGACCATTTTTCAGTACATGATAGGTTCTACATGGCTGCCAGTATATTTAGTGGAGGAAGAACCTAAGAAAATTCGGCCACCCTGGAGTTCAGGTGCGAATATGACCTACAAAAATGTTATACTTGATTCACCAAAAATAAGCTTAAAAGAATCTTAATAATCTCCAAAAGAAAGCAAAGAAGCTGATTCTGAAAATCAGTTCAATTCACCTACAGAAACATAATGAATAATGTCATTCTGTGGAAGGATTACTTAACATATTTCATTCATAGGTGCGTAAAATGAAGCAAATGTTTACATTAGCAACATACAAACATTTCTTTGACGAGGAACAACAACATCCTGCGCTTAGTAAAGTGGGTGTAGGCTTTTTGTATATTGGCAGTTGTTGTTTATTGCGTGATTTGAGAAGAACAGATAATATATTGCATGAACATGGCATCAATTATTTACTTTTCGGGAGGAAGGTCTGAACACACCTACAAAGAAATAAAAGAATACAAGAAAAATGCCCACTTAATATTTGTACTTTTTTCTGATGCTCAGGTAAATATTAAGAAAGCCATATAACAAGGATTCTGCTTTGAAAGGTTTAGCATTAAACAGCAAAACAATTCATACTATATTTGGTGTTACAAATGGTGGATAGACAAAGTTAGCTCTAAACTTGATCAAACTGAATACCACTTTTAACTGAACTGTTTAGAGACGATAATGTAATTTTAACTATGTTAACTTGGATAAATATATACACTTACTTATTAGTATATGCCATGAACGTAATGCATTTAAACAGATAAACTTACTTATTAGTATATGCAATGAAATTAATACTTTGTAACAAATAGAGGATTATTATAACGTTGGAGGCGGAAAGAAAATCTGACAAAGTAAGCATTAGTAGTAGGCGCTATTGGATGTATTTGTGAGTGATAGTGTCAAAGCATTATTCTGTCATAAAAGATCATTTTGAACATGTTGGATCTCCAATAATCTTTTACTGAAAAGATAACAAGCCTATTGAAAATGTGTTTGAATAAAATAATGTAATACCCGTGGTAATGAGAGCTAAACTAGTTAGAAGTTCTATTCAACACCAACAGATTTTAAACCAGACTGGAATCCAGCCTTATTAAATGAAACTTTGTTTATCTCGTGAATGAGGTTATAACTGAATTAATTTTGGGTACTTTAGACCCTTTCAGGTACATGTCCCACAAAAATTTGGTATTCATCTGAGGAACATGAACATTTCATCGTTTTTGTACTCACTTGTAAACTGGAAATATGCTTGGATGTAAATCTAAAACTTACCTGATTAATAATTATTAGAAAAACGAATCTGATTTAATAATTAAAATTTTGATTTTATCACACCGTTGGTTTCTTAACTTTTTATAGCAGTAGTCATATGTACGAAACTTACCTCTAAAACTATTAACCGACACGATTTAGCTTCGTTAAATGTATTTTCTTGTTCTGAGACCTAATTAATATTATATCTTATGTATTAGTGTTCCATTTGCAAATGAAACATCCAGTTGAAGTTTAAATATTTAAGTCGGTTAGTAAACAGATATACGTTAGTCCAAAACAGCATTAATCGTCAATTTAAAGGAGTCTTCAAAGTGATTGGCTCTTTTGTCCCAAATATTTTAAAGCATGTCTATGAATGTCTATTGTCACACACACACACACACACACACACACACACACACACACACACACACACATATGTATGTATGGTTTAATACCCAAAGAGCATACCATTTTAAATTACGGTAGTGGATGCAATATCTCCCTTTGTATTTTAAGGCGCACAATATTTTAGGCATTATATGTTTCGTTTATTTTGTTTATCTTATATTAATATTTTCCGCAATGGTGATAAATCAGACTCTATGGAAATTAATTTTTGTTTTGGTGGCAAATGATACTCTTTTAAAAAGCCTTGTAACATCGGAAATTTTGGAACTCTAACTCCATCAAAACTTTCAATATCTTTCAAAAACATTACATCTTCCTCGATTAATTGCCTTCTTCCCCATTTGCAGTTTTCGACAGGCTTTGGTTTGCACCTTCTACAATGGTACAAACAGTTGGATCCTAAATACAATTACGTTCCAGAACCCAATAACTTAGCGAACCTAACTAATATTCAAGCACAACTATCATGATTAAGCTTCATCGAATATGGGTCTGTCTTAATCCCGATTGTTAAATATATTGGCAGTTAGTGAAACGTTTGACAGACTTTTAGTTTCTCTCCCCAACCCCTCGTCCATTCATCTCACCCCCACCCCACCACTGATGCAGGCATTCGTTTCTAAGCAATTACATGTATTTAAACAATACAACAAGTCGTGCAAATGAATGAAAAACGACAAAACTGCACGCTTTCATATAGAGTGAACAAAATCAAGTCATCTATATGGCAAATCTTTTATTTCTCTTTTAAAAGATGGCTAGATCGGGAAATATCATGAACTTTATACAAATAAATGGGGATATCTAAGACAATTAAAAACACTGTCCTGTTGCAACTCTGATGTTTTACTGATTTCTCCCTTTGTAAAGTATTTTTTAATAATTGGCGTTACTTTTTTTTACAGAATTCAGGAAGACTATGACATAACGATGGATGTCACATTAAAAGTAGATAAAGAAAATTTCAAAGTCGTGCATAAACGTTAGAAGAAAACAAACGGCATAGTTCCCAGGTCGTGAACTCTGAACATACACTAGATTAGGTGCTAAAGAAAAATAACTTTATTTTCCGGTTTCCCCACCGACCCTATTATTGGCGTGTAGGTCCTAAAATGTTTAAAAATAATTATACAGAAACAAACAAATGGAGCTCGGGATTTGTCGAAACAAGCCCTGATTCCTGTCATTCGAATGTAGCAATGTTAGACATAGAATAAAAAGCATGATTCACCAATGGCTACCTTAGGTTTATGTTTGATAATCGTGGTCAGCGTTTAATTTATACAACTATCACTTGACACGTATAATTGTTTAAAGTATTGACATACACGGTGCATATCCAACTATTGTATACTAAGGTGTTGGTCAGTAATATTGACAAGGTCTTTCTCAAAGCAGTAATATGTCACGCAACCATGGTTCAGTTTCAGTAAATGGACAGACCGACCCATGATTTTAAATCTAGGTCAACATGTTATATACCAGAAGAGTTTTTATGATATCCAGTCGGCCATTAGCACACGTTCTTATCGCTACTCCTCATATACTATAGAGAGGATTGCCACAGATTTCATCGACACATTGATCGTAAGTTATTGTTGGTTCTGTACTAAAATAGTACCCAAGGAACATCCAATACAGCAGACATTTTGAAAATCGTATATCGCTACTAATCCTACGTATAACATATCGATATTGGTTTATCACTAAAAGACATATTGGTATCATTATGACTTGTAAGGGACGTAGCATTTAATGCTCAGGGGAGAGGAAATGCAGGGACTATCTTTTCTTGAAAAATTCCAGGTCTCCGAAATAGTTTAACAATCTCCAGATTATAGGAGAATGGAACCTATCATGTCCATTATATTAGTAAATTATTTTATCTTGGCATGAAAGAATAAAAATTATCCCTCCTGGATAAATGATTACAGTGCGAATCCGTCATTTGGTATTGCCACAAAGCCGGCCAACATGAAAAGTTTGTTATTCTTTCTCCTCATTCCATAAAAAGCTTCTTCTGGTCTGTACTTGGTCATAAATAAAAATAGTGCCGATCTGACATCCAATCCAGTCTTGCTGTGATGCTTGCCAGTTTGAAAATAGTGTTATCACTTCTCTGGAGGAACTAATGATAGTATTGACATGTGGTTTTCTCACTCATGCAACAGAGAAAGCCTGATTTGCTCACATCTACTTTTTGTACCAGAGTCTGGTTGCCCCAGTCCGGTTTTCTCAGTTATAGTGTCCAAACTTGAAACTACTTTTCAAGTGAAGAAACCCTTGTTATCCTCTGCTTTGCCTAAAGGAATTGTTGTAAAATCGAACAACAACAAAACTTAATTAATTCATAAACCAACTAAAGTTCTCTCCAACCTTGATAACACACGATACAAAACTTTAAAGATAACCCCCACACACACACACACACATGCACGCACAAGAAATCGAGCTCTTTGGTAGAACTCATAATGAAATTGCATCATATAACCCGAAACACCTAAGGCCATAAATGCTGATCACAATGTATTAAACGTTTGAATACTTGCTGCTGGGCCCAACGATATCATCAACTTTATTAAACATTTTATGCTTTAACAATATGTTGAGGTGAAGAAAAGAGAATGTTCAAGTGGGGAAATAACTCTTTAAAACAGGATTGTGAACTAAATTGATAATATGTCGAGTTTAATGAGTAGTTCATTCATCAGTCCATATTGCCAGTGCAGAAATATAAATTTCCAAGTAAATCGTGCAGTAGACGTCTCTTCATTTTGTTCAGCTCGCTAATGTGTTTAAAGTAGCTTTTATCCGGTGTTAATTTTATAACCAATATAAATTACAACAACAGTATGTCATATACAGTTTCACCTCTTTTAAAGAAAGGTTAGTTATGTATAATAGTAACACAGATGTCCAAAATCTCTATGAAGAGTCCAGCACATAAATTGTACAAACATCTTATCAGTGGCTATCATAGACATTTTCCAAAAAAGAATTGATGAAAGCTAAAAGTTATTTTTTTTTAAAAATATTAATTACTTATTGGGTTTTTTCGTACAACACCCATCGATTAAATGTGATAATTCAGTAATAATATCACATGGGTTATGTTTCCATGTTCTCATGCGTAGAATTTGTGTACTTAGGGTCGACAGGTCACCCAGCTGCCTTCAATAATATATTCTTATTGATGCGCATTATTTTCAAACGACACCACGTGCCCCGAGGAGTTCATAGTGCAATACATAAAGCACGTAACAATTGTTACTCTTGTTTGTTTTTGTTTATTTCTTTCTAAGAGAGGCAGATATAGCTATATTCTACTGAGAAAATTATTTAGATTTTCACAAAAGTATAAGACCGTATTACCTATATAAAATATGTGAAGCAATAATAGTAAGTAATGAATACTGTATGTGTTGAATCCGCTAACTATATTGCATAGGTGCAGGGTTATTTTAATTTGAATGGAGAAAATTAAGAGAGAAATATAATTTACGTTGGTGTTTGTACCGAGACTAATAAATTCCAGGCGCGGGGTTACATTTTTGTCTCCCTATTTTACAGAGCTTCGTGGCGTTTCACCTAATGTAATCCCCTGACTGGGATTTCCTTGCATCGGTGTAAACCACAACAGAGAGTCTATTAGTCACCGAGATACCTTTATGACGGCTGGCTAGTCTTACATGAAAATGATGATGATTAAATTTGGATTCCAGATGTTTTGAAATTTATGCATTTAAAAGAAGAATGAGAGTTATTGTGGATGATGTAATATGTTTTAACCAGCTGAGCGTCAATATCTTTGAGGGACTCTTGTTTTCGATTGAAACACGGATACACGTATTATATTTTAGATCTTAGGTCCAAAAGTCGATGAATCAAAAATAGCTTTGATAAATACTTTTAAATTGTCGAAATAAACGGTATGAGAAATGTACAACATTTGGTTATTATTAATTTTTTATGAACATTTAAACCGATTACCTACAAAAGTACACGAATTTGGGTCAGATTCTTAAAATATAACCTTTTCACTTTTAGAGCAACCTCTAAGAATATTAAAAACAACAAATCAATTTAAATTTTCTCTTTCTGTGCATTTATTATGCTTGATGTCATCCCTATTGCCAAACAAAATTATTTGGTGAGGACACATTATAAGTGAGCTTAATATTTGTGACCTTGACCTTAGATAGTTTAACTCACAAATGGACTTTTGCCTGAACTCCAGGCTCATATTCATGAATTTTATAAAGGAGTCGTATATGCTAAGTAACTGAAGATCTATTCCATCCCAAAAAGAAGTTTGTAATGTGTCCCTCAACAATATACAGTAATATACAGCTGCTTATTATGTAGCAATTCATCAGTTACTGATATATAAAGTACAGAAAAACATGGATCGTATTCTAAATAATCTAATTTAGTGTCCCACGTCTTGCAAAGCATGGAAATCATCCACGATCTTGATGACATAAACCGAGGTGGCAGAATTTGGATGCGAAATATAGTCTCTACATCTGGATAGCTAAAATGTTCATGCAATAATATGCAGCGTACCTCCTTATTATGCTCTGTATTTCAAGTGTGAATAAAATCAGGGCCACATCATAGGACATTTTGCCTTAGGCCAGATGAGCTGAAAATGCTATGATACATATGGGATGGAAGAAATTAATAAATGAAACGAGGATATGAATGGCCAGGAATGCTGACTAGTATACTACCCTTCATCCTGTCATGATGCCAACTAAAGGGGCAGTGCAATTTTGAATAAAAAGGTGTTCAAAACAGAACAAAAAAGCTACAACGATCATAGTCTGATAATTTAATTTAGTACATCACCTTATGCAAATATGACTATATCCAACTATGTGATATCTTAAATTAGTACATATCAATATACCATTATGGGTATATCAAAACACATGATATCTTAAATTAGTACATAAACGCATATAAATATGGGTGTATCCAAACATGTAATATCTTAAATAAGTAATATAAACATATACAAATATGGGTATATTCAAAAATGTTATCAGCAGGTTCGACTGAGGTACTTTTATTATTATTTGGTGCACTTCCTGTAAAATAATACATGGTGTGTAAACTGAATGCTAAAATTGTGAATATATACATTGTTACGAATATGTAATTAAATTGCTTGTGTGCTGGTTTTAAATTCTTTTTTATTTTAATTTTGTTTCATTACATTTTATTATAATGATAATTTTCATTGGATTTGAATCTTTTATCCGAAAATTGGCTTGACCCGATTAGATTATAACGATTTCTTCAGCACTATTTTTAGCTCACTCTGGTTAATAGATCTTGTAAACATCAAAATTAAACAAATGGCTATTACCAAGGTCATTTTCGGCCCACTTGTTAGCTAAATTGTAAACAGCCTTTCTTTGTTTTATATATTTCCAGCGTGATAATTTGATTCTTACATAGGGCTATTCTAGCTACGTGCTAAATGGCATTTTTTGTAAATGCGATGTTCAAATTAGTGGTCACGTAAGTCTATCACGTGAGCCACCATGTGATCTAAAATTGAGGCTTAAAACAGCCAATTGGTATTAAAATTATTCAGTAGTATCTTTACATCTTGAAGGTACAAGGTGTTTCAATTGTTGATGTCAGATTGTTTTTAAAGTTCATCTATTTTTTTGGAATGTAATAATTTATTCTCTAGAAAACTAAATAAGTGTACCTTTTTATAACAGGTGCTGGGACAAAGAAATTCAGTGCAAATTTATTCTGGAATTCTAAACGGAAACATTATAAACTGTGATTCAATCGAGGATCTGTTGCCACCAGTACAATGACCTAGTCTGACGTTATCGCCTCCATATTGGAATTTCATCGAGATTCGAACCTGGATTCAATTAGAACTGTTTAGTGATAGGACTTATATTTTGCAATCCTAGGATTAATATTTGGATTATATTCACACACAGTAAGTCCTATTTCATATTTTTACATTGTTTTCTATGGAAATAAATTATTTTGTTAGAATATACAAAGCTTGTTGGCTTCACTCTTTTCTTTTGTTACTTTTGTACCAGCCTACACGTAACAACATACAAAGTCTTGGCAGTGTCTCAGTGCAGCAGGTGTATTCGAGTGTTTGTATTGACGAATGAATGTCTTAAGGAGATTATTATATACAAAGCAAGGCACAAAAACGCTTGACATTTTTGCGTGGACAACATTTTGTCTGATCTGTCTTGGACATTACATTAATTAAACCAAACAAGAGCAAACGATTCCAGACAATATGACCATGTTAACTACCTATGATATAGTACTCCATTATAACGTCACTCTCGCGCGTGAGATCCTCATGAGAAAGCAGATCCGGGAAGGGTGGATATTTTTCAGACTCCAGCGTGTGTATGTTGGTGTGTCAGTGTTAAAAAATGGTTGCCAATTTGTATATCATAAACTACGTGATTGTTTTTCTACGTTGTACTTTATATGACCCATCGGGATTAAAATGTACACAAGCTGACAAACATTCCCTAATGCACTGGATCATGTTTTGTATGGTCACATCACAGTACATTATATATGCCTTCAGATGATAATGTATAACTTTTGTACAATTGTAATTATATAAAGTTCATAAATATTGCAAACGTTCTGTAATACACATCCTATTCATTGGAGCAGCACTCACATAACTTATGGTGATCTGTGCTTAAAACAATGGTGACCTGTTCTTAATCGATGCTGATATGTCCTTACTCAATGCTGATGTGTGCTTAATCATTGCCAATCTGAGCGTAACCAATGATGATTTGTACATGCTCAACGCTGATCTGCGCTTAACCAATGCTGATTTGTGCATGCTCAACGCTGATCTGTGCTTAACCAATGCTGATGTGTGCATGCTTAACGCTGATCTGAGCTTAACCAATGCTGAATTGTGCATGCTCAACGCTGATCTGAGCTTAACCAATGCTGGTTTGTGCCTGCTCAAAGCTGATCTGTGCCTAACCAATGCTGATTTACGCATGATCAATGCTAATCTGTGCAAGCAGATATAAAGAGATGTATATGCATTCTGAAGTATGACTATAACTGGCAGAAAAAAACTGAAACCAAAGACAAATGATCAAGCTCTGCTCTGTGCACTCAAAACTGATTTATATCACATTAGTTAATGTAAGTATGTCAACTTTAGATAAATTCAAGAACCAATTCTAAAATCTACATTTTCACACGCAGAAAACGTGCTTGATTAGTACTTGGAAAAGAAATGACACAGTTCTAAATCATAAAGCTTAAGACAAATTCGTTAGAAGTGGTTATTATCAGATCAATAATAGTATAATATAAATCTTGGTCACTGGTGTGACGCTGACATTTTAGCATTATTCTCAGTATCAATAGTGTATTTCTACTAATCTATGTCAGTCCACTTGAAAAGATTATTTGCAGCTCCAGTGACCACTTATTGATGTAGTAATTTATTAAGTTTGATAAACACATCCTAACCAAGGGTGGACATTTAGAGCCGATATTGTAATTGTTTGCTGTTTTGGGTTTAACTCCAGTTTTCAGCACACAATAGGCTCTACATGGCGACCAGAATATCAATCATTCTGTATATAAAACGAATGCCCCCTAGCAGTAGATACCACTGATGGAAAACCGATTCGAGCTAGACTTATATCATCATATTTTGTATGCAAACTATACACATTATAAAATTGTTACTAACGGTAGCGAACAATTCAAGGTACGATTAAGCGGCAAACAACTAACTTTACAGTGTAAACAAGCATCAATTTTTGGAGAAAGTGAATGTAAACGAGACAATATAAGATCCTCTCTAGAAAGCGTATTTCGGTATAAGTAAAATCATTTAAAGACATTATCTAAAGAGAAGTACCCTAGGATATGTAATGTTGAAATTTCTGTTCTCAACTGTAAAATGTGCTTGTTTATTTGCTTGTTTCCTTGGCAGACAGTAAACGTGCTAGAAAAAAATCTCATGATGATCTTTCATGTTAGCAGATAAATTGATCGTGAAAAAGTCCTTATTAAATAAAATGTCGGCATAAATATGCGTTTTACATAGATCCGACAGGAGCAAAGTGGCATATTATTTTTTTAATGTAATTGGCAGTCTTGAAGGTCATATAAAAACAATGACATATATGTATTTACGTGCACATATGTCTAAAAGGGTCAAAGTCTCTCAGCTCTTCCCCCAACTTTATTTACTGACTACATGAGGCAGACGCATTTTTGTTCAAATCTGCATATACATATCCCTACATTAAATTTGGAGATGGTGAATTCGTCATAAATACTCACACCAATTGGAGAAGTCATAACTCTTATCTTGCAAATACTACACTTGAAATTGATCAGGGGTGGCATGGGGATTAAATTGCCTCTATTATAAACCAAATATGATCATTTTATGGAGGAA
Organism: Megalonaias nervosa; assembly: GCA_016617855.1. Lineage (NCBI taxonomy): Eukaryota > Metazoa > Mollusca > Bivalvia > Unionida > Unionidae > Megalonaias > Megalonaias nervosa. The sequence continues at coordinate 56,328 of JAECUM010005786.1, forward strand.
CTAATCTTGACTTGAGTGGTTGTACTGAAATCGGCCTTGAATGAGAGCACTTTACTCGTCTTCAGAACTTGATTTACAGTTTAATTTTGCTAAACTTCTGATAAACAAATGACCTCAATCCGAAATCTTTGCAAGAAGGTGTTATAAGTTTTTAACAAACAAAATACCGCAATCCGAAATCTTCGGAAGAAAGTGTTAAAAGATTTTAACAACTCGATCAATTATCAGGCTGCTATGTAATAATCATAACAGTGATATGGCTTCATAAACACTTGTCTTTTTTCTTTCTATCTTTTTTTTCCTATTATGCACCCTAGTTCGTCCTTCATTTTTCATTTGTTCTTTTTGATTACTAATTTTTAAATCTGAAACTAGCAAATTAAGAAGTTTTACAAATATGCATTTCATATTTTCCCTTGTCCAGACTCCCCTTGTCACGAAATAAATTATACTTGATTCGTACTGATTGTTCTCGTGTCAACGGCACTACCACATCTGAAGGTTATATCGTAAAGTTAACGGAAGCAAGAACACATCGATAACCGATAACCGATCATGGCTGCTCCGATGGCCGAAATCAAATGAGCACCTTTCTGGTTAAGATTCTAACATCTCACCCACCGAGCCACCGCTTCTTCGACCATACATACAATATATGGTATACTGGTTCCTTGCCACAAAGAAAGGAACCAAAGATATCAAGTAATTTATGTTAATATCGACATGCCGACCAAACTACCTAACAATAACAACTAAAATGATAAAGCTACAACCGTATTTGCATGCGTATTTGTTCTATAAATTAGCTAAGTATTACCAACTTTTATACTGTTTTAATACAGTTTTGGAAAATTTTGGAATAATAAGTAAGGAGATTGCTCTCTTTTCAAAACATCAAACTGGACACGTGCACCGATTAAAATAGTCTATGCTCTTCATACTTCGACTGCTGAAATTTGAGTTGTGTGTGTAAAGTGTTATGTATATTTATATTGTGTGCTAATCTTTCATCCATGATTGTAGGTTGTAGTTGAAGCTAACAAACGTTTAGATATCTATTTGTTGTACATGTTTCCGGCTTGTACTTTAAGGTAATATTTGTAAACATGTTGACATGCCGTTTTGAACTTGGAAAATTCTGGCAGAAAACAAATGACTCACATCATTCAGAAAACACCACTGGAGTTGATTCTTAACACTATACTTTTGAACTTAGGATTAGGATTATTTGGATTATAGGATTATCTAATTCTTAATATTGTAACTTCCTTTTAAATTTCACTTTGTATTCTAAGGAAATACTATACTTAGATGAAGACCAAGGAGTCGCATATATATATATATATATATATATATATATATATATATATATATATATATATATATATATATATGGGTGTGGGTGGGGGTGGGGGTGGGGGTGTGTGGATGTGGGTGGTTGGCAAAAAGTGACAGAACAGAAGCAACACTACAAAGATTGATGCCTTGCCGTCGCAGATCTTGTCTTACGTAAAGCCAGCACTGCTTTTGAGTCTAAGTTACTTTTTTTTACCTGTAAAAAATACTACTACTAGCACATGATCATATCGTTACCATGAATTAATATAACAAGAACATATTGTTTTCTTTTCTGGGTTTATATGAATGCTTTTAAAATTTTAGGTATCTTTGTTAAATTGAAGTTCGCTCAATCTTCTTGAAACTTAGAAAGGTCCAAATGTTGCATTGAAGTTCTTATATATAGATGAGTCATTCATAGCAAGTATTGTTTCTTTCCATGGTCCATCATTAAATTTGTAGCAACAAACATTCTTGCCCTTCTCTTTCCGTCCATCCGCAATTGTTCCGTGTTTAGGTTAATTTCTTGGGTACCGTAGGCACCGTGGTAGGACATTCACGTTTCACGTATATATTTATGTTGTTTTCATTGTTTTGTAGCTTTGAAGACTTTCAGATTGACACGACCCAGTTTCAAGAATGTTTCATATGAGCATTCTGAAGATCGTTCATAAGATTAATCAAGATATAAAGAAACACAGACTGATCTAGTGAAGCAAGCTATTTTGTAAAAGCAGTTTCCTGATCGTTCCCTCATTTTAATTATTTGAATCCTTAATAATATTAATATAGAAACTTGCTTCATAAAAAAATTTATAGAAAATATAAGAAAAAGTTCTATATAGCTCTATTTTATCATAACCATAGATGTGCTCGCAGTCACAAGAAGAGGCGAGGGGTGCTCAACGGCATTTCATTGCCGGGAAATTAAACCACGCAAACAATGGGTAAAATAATCTCCTGTAAGCTCCATATCACTTGCAGTCAAGTAGGTGCTGCTCTCAACGACATCATCTAGCTTTCTTTAGGTATATCAGAACAATGATGGTACATATTTCACAAGACAGATATCCCCTCAAACGGGCCCGCTGTATTTTCTGAGTCTGGAAGAAATTGTAGACTTTAAAGCATTTCTTGGCTTTATTATCAATGTAATCATTTCGGTTTATAAGCCCAGGATCGCTGAACTTACACTAGAACGTTTTCAAGGAGACATTCTAAATTGAGGTTAGCATCGCTGCCCTATGTGAAGTAGTCAGCAATGTGTTTGCTTGAACTATTAAATGAATTCACGTTTGGGTCACATACACTACCACGGATTGGTTGGTAACCACTATTGACACAATAGTTGTATATCGAACTCAGGCTTATGTTTTCGCCGCGCTACTGCCGTCAGCCCTAGATCTTCTCACATTAATCGCGTTTGACAAAACGCTAGTACGACAACCATGTCGATGCTATTTCCACGCAAGTTTCACCCTGTTTGTCCAGAGTGAGAATTTGGTTTACGTTATAGTATACATGGGACCTATACCATCAGCGTGCCACCGCGGTGAATCTTTGCTCTTTCTGCATGCAACAGGTGGTCACGAACGCTGATGCTACAACCTGTGCTCACGCATCAATTAGAAAGTCCACTTAATTTTGCCCAAACTTCAGCTCGAGAACTGCGGTTTTCGGAGAGATTTGTCAATGATATTCTTCCACTCAACGAGAGGTAACAAGTACTTATCGGGTTGGTCAATGCATTTGGTCTGGAACGAAATAAATCCATCACAAACACATCGAGTTTGAGCAACAGTTCGTGCATCTGCGCTGTCTGCGTCGCTATTACTAAAGATGCCGAAGACGCTATATTTCGCGACGTCATTAAAGTTAAGCACGTGCGATTTTTTCCATCTTCACGCCTTAGTGTTGGTTCTGAGAATTTGTGCTCGACCCATGACTCTAGAACAGATAATATCCACAAGCACAAGAACACTCTTAGTGCTCCTGAATCTTTCATACAAACCAAGATGGTTCAATGTTTCTGCTGCGATCGGCAACAACGAATATTAATTTCCAGGATCCTGACGACCAGAAAATCATTGCCGTACCCCATGGCTTTAACAACGCCAACCATACTTTCACCGTCGTCAAATTTAACTTCATTAATTGGCACGAGAAGCACAATGAGAAAACGTTCGCCTGAAATACCTGTAAACGGAGTCTTAATGACACATGATAGTATTGCTGTTCCAGCCAACATTCGACACGAAATCCTCACAATTAGCCTTGCGTCTATGTTTCCTGCACAGGACACCATTTCATTCTAGGACCAATACGACTAGGCACGGCCATCGGAATTTACAGCCAGTCTAACCATCACTGGCTTTCATAGGTAGAATTTACTTAGCTTAAAACATGCTCAAGCATGAAACATAGGGGAGCAACCAGACATATAAATTGAATTTGCGGTGCAGTGCAAAGAGAATGAATATCGAGCACTGGAGGTAACCAGATCACCCTATGCCAATCGGCAGCCAGCTAATAGTAGTGGTATCATCGGTGCACGCTTATACATAATCCCCTTATCCCACCTCACTTGGATCTCTACGGCTTAGAATGTCTTATAATATCTGTGGATCAGCAGCTTTCTTCCGATGAGCCCACCTCCAACACGCCTAACGCAACTCCTAAACGGTCTAATATTGTGCCTACGTTTTAGCACCTTTGAAACAACCGTAGCAAACTATCGCTCTTGTTTCATGTCTCCTGCATGTTTGCAGTAGAATGTCGTAAGTTATTGCTGCGAACATTTTCCTTTAAACCACTTGCGTGTTTACCTGTCCTCGCCACAACCAAGGCAACTCCAGCAACATTTGCCAATGGCACGAAGACACCGCAAAGAAAGCAGCTGGCACACAATTGTTGCTAAGGTGACTATTACAGTGCCTTTACATTGCCATTGTAAACCAATTGACGTCTCTACAGCCTGCGTCGCTTTTGAGTGGGTTAGAACTTGCACTTTACTATCACAATATCTGACTGCGTGAAACATTTTTTTCAATCGTCGCCTGTCTATTGAGTTTTCTGTGGGGTTTTATTCATCTCATTATCAGGATAAACATTGAAAGATCGATACCGTGAAAGTAAAAGCGACACCGTGACAAGAGTGTATGTAGGTGAATAGCAAATAAAGTTCATATCATTCAAAACTATTTAATAAGAGGTGAATCAGCTCTTTTGGACAACAAAACACGTACAGCAAACTGTATATCATAGTGGGTGAGAGTGGCTGGACTGCATAGAAGGAAAATAGGTGGGATATGACTAGATCAAGTCAACGCTTTTATACACCATCTTACAACCAGCTAGTATAGGAAATATAATCGTTATTATTCTTTAGTTCTGGCTGGGTTGCCGTAGCTGAGATCGCCATATACAACAATATTTGAAAACCTTTCAGACTTTTTCAAATTATTTTCCAGACATTTTGCACAGCATAAGCAATGGGTCTTGCTGAGGTATGGAGGAAACAAATGAATTTGTTGCGACTCACGTAGATATGTCGCCTTTATCCGTTTCATCTGGCGGTGTGGCAGAAGGACGCTCATTGACATATTTAACCGACATTAGGCCGGCAAGAAACAGAAAAATCCCAATAATTGCTGATGCTGCCAACGGCACAAATCCTTCGACCCATAAAGACCCACCACACATTCTAGCTGAATATATTCTGGGCAATATATTTCACGAATGGTGAAGCTCTAGGGCCGGTTTTGTGTGAGGTCTCCACTGGTCCAATAAAAATGGATTAGACATAACGTTGCACATTTCTGGGTGACACGCCAATCTAAATCGACATTTAAAGACCAGTAGTTGGGGATGAGTTCTTAGGTGAGTGACTCTCTTTTCTTCCTGCGTCCAACTCCCAACCCCAGTTGAGGAGGAAAGTGGAAGCGAACAAATCTAATAGCACACTGGAAGGTACCTACCACCCCCACAACGCACATATAAGTTGATCAGTTTGTCATCCCTGATGTGCTCAGTCCATGAAGAACACATGTATCTGTGTATAATCAAACGGATTATTAAAACTAATTTACAATCCATATTAGTGTGTCTTAATAATTAGTATTTCAATTTCACGATCTACAAAATTAATTACAACTATCTTTAATTCTTTACATTTTGATAATTTTTGTAGTGTTTAATATCGTACGATTTTCTGTTTATGAATATTGTTTTATATGTCAACCTTTCTATTTCTATTTTAAAGTCATTTACTCTGTTTTGCTATTTTATTTTCTCTTTTTGTACTTTTTTAAACCATTTTGTTCACTTTTTATTTTATTGTTTAATATATTTAACTTGAATTAAATATCGCATTGCCACGACAGCCATGAAACATATTGAAATGCCTATATTAACTGCGTATGTACTTAGTGTTTATATTTTTGATAAGGTAATATAAAGTATAAAGAATGTAGTAAAGATTTAATATACGGCCTCGTCATATTATTGTACCGTTATTTGTCTGTGTAAAGTGCGAGTTCGTAAATAATGGGAATCAAGTTCTCAGTAAACATTACCTTATTAATCTCCTCACTATATAACATTTAAATTCCGGTCCTTATCAATATCTAAATACACAATTTCTGTTCATGATAACGGGTGTGTAAAGAATAATGCCGCCATCATGGGACTGTTCCTAACGAAGGAGGTAAGCTTTCCTTTTCAGTGGTTTAAATGCAATATGTGAACGGGTAAAATTATTAGGTAATCCTTCACATTGTATACGCCAATAATCATTTAACATTACAAGAACATGTGGAAAAATGATGCTTACAATGAATTATTTGAGTACTGTGTATCCTTATTGCACAGCATCTAGATGTTTCGCTGTAGGTTGTGATATTCTTTGCTTGGTCTATGTGACCCATTAAAAGATCTTGAAGTGTGTTTATTCGAACATAAATGATTTTGAGCTTGCATGAAATACCGATTATGTAGCTTTATGTGTCAGAATCATTTTTATCTAAAAGAATGGTTGATTTTCACATTAAATAAGGCATCACTAGGAAAAACCGAAGTTGACGAAAATTAGTTGTACCGCAGATCACACATCGGGTTAATTTACTGTAGTGATAACATAACATATTTCAACTAAATCATTTAGCTTGAAAAACATGTTTGTTAATATTAATTTTTCTCGTTCGTAACATCATATTTTAAAGAAATACCATTTTAAGTTTCTAAGCTGTAGCAGAATTTCTCCTGTAAATCATCCAATGCTCTTTACATGTTCGTTCAAGGAACATAAAAAATACCTTTACCAGGCCAAAAGTGGGCTCATTTAAATAAAGAAAAATAATAGGGTTCACCATTATCCGTACCTGTTTCTTCTTTATGCAAGCGACTTCAAACACGTATTGCTATCAGACTCTTTCCTTGGGCCTCCTGTGTCTAGATATGCATTGCTCATTGCTGAGGAACGATTTCCCTATAGAATGTGTTTGAAATAGTTGGGAATACATTTCCTCCATTTGACGCTAATTTGGAAACAAATGCGACGGTAGTTTTGATACAGATTTAGTCTTCTGTTCGTTATGTTTTCTAACCATGGCCATCGTCTGTGTCCAAGCTAATCAAAGTCAATAAGACAGTTGTGTCACATACCGAAATCACTTGTCTTATTAAATCTATTAAACTAGCTTGGGATGCGTTAGATTCGGTCAATGATCCAGTCTAAAATGAACTCTGCACATGTCAAGAGTAGTACATTCTGTTGCATTGTATATTTTCTTTCATGTACATATACGTACGAGTACAAAATAATTACGACGAGCTTAAGGACGTTTTACCCAAATTGGCAGATATATTCATGAAAGACATGTCTTACAAACTGAATTATGTTATAAAAATAGCTTTAAAAGGAAAATGGAAAATACAGCTAATGAAACAATCGTACTGTGGCCGAGGTACAGCATGTACGTTGTCAATGACATGTATATCATAGATATCATATGTAAGACTAACACGGAAAATGTTAAGTTTCGAATTCGATTAAATGACATCGTTTCGCCTCTTGTATATAGGATGTACAAGATTAAAATTGTTTTCGTAAATGTTGCAGCACTATTGATATTCGAAACCAATACATGACATTGGGATATCTTGACGTTCATTAAATTGAAAAAATAGGAAACTATGTGCATGTGTGCAGAATTGAGACTTCAGTGACTTTTCACGGATTGGGGGCTCCCAAAGGAATGTTTTGAAATGGACCATATAAGTTGCACAATAGAAAATAATTGTTATTGTAACTATCCTAACTGTGCCTCGATAGTGTGATTACCTCGGGCATTTTGTTTTGTTCGCTGATAAGGCATTGGAGTGCAGTACTTATCTTTATTTTGTTTCCTAATTTGCTGTTATTATTAGTGTCCTGCCTTTGACTGCTTTGTATTATTCCGTTGAAACAATTTGATAAAATATTAGAAAAGGTGACATTGTTTTTACCGTTTCTATCAATTAGGTTATCTGTGTTAATGTGTACATATACTAAGTTAGTACTATGTTGAAAGCGGAGTGAAATATTTAAATTCCACGTCATCTGTTTATTTCTATGTCATAAGAACCGGAATTCACAAATAACTCTTGTTTGCAAAACAAAACGATGGATCAATAGAGCGTTGATTAATGTTGATTCTACCAAATTTAGTGACAATCAAAAATTGAATACAGCGTTGCTAACGAGCGAGATTGCAAGCCTTGCCAAGGTCAAAAAGGGCACGCTTGACTGTAGAAATTAAAGTGTGGATATTGGTAGATAAATCTAAACTTAATTATGTATATTTGACTAAACGATACTGTTTTCCAATCTCCTACATTTGTTTCGGTATTTCTATGCAATCAACTAGTTTTTCTACTTTAACTGATCAGGGTAATCACGTCTGTCGGTTTCTGCACAAACTGCTGAAATGGAATTGTGGATTTGTGGCCCAGTCTGCAATCTCGTGGATTTTGTGGGCAATTGTAGCATTTATTATATTTGTATTGTGAATAAATGGCTTTCTGTGAAGAAGTCCGTAATTGGCTATTCTCATACAATACAGGATAAAGTGTATAACAAATTCCAGTATACTGTTGCAAATGATATTTGGATACTCACATTTTCGATTTTCGTTTCCGTTGAAAGAAACGGGTCACATATCTTATTCATTTTAATGGTCTAAAGTACTTGACCATCTAAAATTTGTATTATGGTTCACTTTCTTGATAATCGTGTTCTGACCTTGTCGCTTAATTGGTTATACCTTCTAGAGTCCAAAACGTTGTTTTTATAATTAAGATATTTCGTCAAGAAAATTCTGGTATAAATTCACACATTCTCTTACCGTTTCCTTACAGACGTTCTAATTAAGGTCTATAAGTGAAAAAGACAGGCATTGCTTAAAATATCACTTCTCTGAAGCTAAACTACCAATGACTGATTTGATAACTAATGAGAAGCTAAAACAAATAGCTAAAAGAAAATCATCGTTGTTTCTTGTTTAAAATACCTGGGTGATATAATAGCTAATCATTAAAACAAGCGTTTATATGAATTCGATTAAGACAATTTTCGGTGATCTGTGGTGCTTATATTATTACGCAAGTTTCCATATTTAGGATTACGACCTAAAGTTATAACTGCAGCTATTCCCTACGTTTTCAATGGAAACTCCCAGAACATTTATTACATAGCCTTCCTTCTGACCCTGACAGTCTCAATGTTATGTGACACATGGGTCCCTATGCCGACACATTACATATCGTATATGTCCTCATGATTTAAAGTTCTGGAGAAAAAGAAAATAACATACGATATGTTTAGTGTTTGGACTGGTGATCCCATCCCAGGAGGCTGCCTAGAGGAAGGGATCAAGACGTGTACCAGTTTTTCACGCACCTTATCAACTATATGTGTGCATTTCCACCCATCTGCTTAAGAAGAGAAAAAATTACGGCCATAACGACGAACGGATAGGCGAAGGGGGTCAGTACGAAAGCATGGGGACCAAAATAGCATGTCTCATCTGTACATGACTTATATCATCGTCGCATAAAAGTTTTATTGAGTGACACACTATCCTTGGTTTGATAGAATACGTTTCTAAGACGGTGCTCATTTGACTGCAACTTAAGGGACACATAACTACATTAGACACTATAACGCTCAATACAGGTAGCTTACTACATAAATCAACTTATTATGATAAATTTTGTATCTCTTGGACCTTAATATAAGCTGTTCTATTTATTGTCTGCTATATGTCTCGTGTATTGCAGAACCGAACAGCAAAACCAAATTTAGAGGCAAGCAATAAAAAGCTGATGAAGGCAAGTGTCGTATTCACTGCTGTTATCAAATATGCTACGAATCATCATTATAAAATGGTAGGTAAGAGGAAGAAATCCCAAATTTAAGCTCATCTGTAAGATTCTTCTAAAATTGAATTTTAACAGTTATGAGTATATGTTGTATTGCCATGGTTATGACTTTTAATAAAAACAAGGTTATTCCCAAGCTAACGAAGAACTTCGATATATTCCGTTTGGAGAAGCGGTTTGTTTCTCTGAACGTTAGTTATGTCCGTCTTTTCTGCCATCTCTACATTCTTTCACTCGAAGACCTAAGTCATAATATTTCCTATACTGGAGTAATTTGATGCTTTTGATACATTAGGCCGTCCCAATGAGAAATGGTCATATGGATTATTATAACATTGATTTTCTATTGATCATTATAATTAAAGATTATTATAAACCTACAAACGTTGGAATGAAATAAGGGATTTTTATGTTGTGTATCTCTGATTATGTTTTGTCTTAATTGTCATACATTTCATTGACAAATTGAAATGGCCTAGAACGAGAAGAATTGTGTCAGTAAAGTGTTTGTTACGTCATCACATTTTTACAACCAATTATTCTTTGGAGGGATTGAATTCGGTCTTAGATAGATAGATAGATAGATAGATAGATATATTGTTACGTATCGGCTCGTTTAAAGTAACATAAAGAAAAGAGTGACTACAACAAGCTTTGTAAATTTTAACAAAAAAATAATTTATTTCCCTAGAAAACACTGTGAAAATATAAAAATATGAAACAAGACTTACGATTTACGAAGAAGATCCAAAAATTTGTTCTAAAATTGTGAAAAATAGACAAATCCTGTGAATAAACAGTTCTAAATTGACGTAGTCTGAATCTCAATCCCGTTCCAAGATGGCAGATGATGACGTCAGACGAAGGCTAACACAAATGTCCAGAATTTTCACTGTGAATCACAATTTGTATTGTTCTGTTCCAATTTAGAAATAATTTCAGCAAATGTCTTTGTCCAAAAGCCAGTTGTGTAGTTCTCCAGGGAAAATAATTATTCTTTAAAAGGTAGATGAAGTACAGCTATCATCAGTAACAAAACACATGTTGTTCTTCATACGTACGAACGAACAACTCTTTCCAGCACAGGAATACCTTCTTAAAGTATTAGAAGCTCTATAAGATGTTATGATGTGGCTCTCTAAGATGTTAAAATATGACTCTCCAATATGACTCTAGACTAGTTCGCAGCTACCTGAGTATTTTAAAGCAAACTAATACGTCATTTCATGTACAAGCATGAAGAAATCGTGCGATTTCGAAATATCGCCAACGTAGTATAGAATGTCAACAAGTATTATTAGAAATGACCGTGGTCATAGCCAATCATTTGCATAGCTATTTC